>OU744791.1:32097204-32233398 GCA_916614155.1 Mesoligia furuncula
AAAGAAAAAAAAAATCTTCGTAATTTTTAACTCGTTTTATCTGTGTTGTTGTTAGGTATAATTGTAAAAATTTTGTACTTCCACAGTAAAGTAATGTTCAGTGACCATGTTAAAAGTTTGTGATTGTTGAATAGTTTTCAATAATGTTGTCTGATTGACCGAGCGGAGTTATTTAAATAATTTTCATGATTGTTGGTCATTGCTTCGATTCAAAAGCTGTTGAACATGAATGACTTACCAAATTTTTGCTATCCCAGTTTCAAAATGGTGTAACGGAACGTTACATGATTGTTCATTGTTTTATTATTAAATGTCAAACGTATGCTACGAATGTTGTTCTTTGAGGGTTTACGTCTCGGAACGCAGCGGTATGGAGTGCGGGGAGTGTTCGTTTCATATATGTGACTAGCGCGCCCGCGCACCGCGGCCAGTCGCTTCTAGACTGATCTCTGAGTAGACGTATTGCATCCTCATACTACGACCTCTCGAGCGCACTAGCCGAGACAATCGTAATTTTTTTTGCGATATTTGTTTATCATACGTAATCCTATCTTAATAATAAATAATTCCTCGGTGGAGTGTAAGTGCCTGATATTCCCGAATTAGGGTAAGTTTTGAATAGCACACAAATCGTATACCTAATTTCATATCATTTTCTAAGTTGTTGTGTATCTATTTTTAGCAGTAGAACGCATTAAGTATTGCTGTATTCTATAGTTCTAGTATAACTGCTTTTAACTACTATGCACCTTTTCAATTCTAAATTGCTAAATTCTACATTTCTGGCCGTTAAAAAATATTTCTTCTTCTACCTTCAATTTTTTATTAGGGTTCCGTAGCCAAATGGCAAAAACGGAACCCTTATAGATTCGTCATGTCTGTCTGTCTGTCCGTCTGTCTGTCTGTCTGTCTGTCCGTCCGTATGTCACAGCCACTTTTCTCCGAAACTATAAGTACCTACTATACTGTTGAAACTTGGTAAGTAGATGTATTCTGTGAACCGCATTAAGATTTTCACACAAAAATAGAAAAAAAACAATAAATTTTAGGGTTCCCCATACTTAGAACCGAAACTCAAAAATTTTTTTTTCATCGAAGCCATACGTGTGGGGTATCTATGGGTAGGTCTTCAAAAATGATATTGAGGTTTCTAATATCATTTTTTTCTAAACTGAATAGTTTGCGCGAGAGACACTTCCAAAGTGGTAAAATGTGTGTCCCCCCCCCTGTAACTTCTAAAATGAGAGAATGATAATACTAAAAAAAATATATGATGTACATTACCATGTAAACTACCACCGAAAATTGGTTTGAACGAGATCTAGTAAATAGTTTTTTTTTAATATGTCATAAATCGTAAACCGCAATTTACCATTCATTCAATCAACTCAAAAATAAATAAAAACATTTAATTTCATAAACATAAACCTTATGCATAAACCCGGATGTTACGGAACCCTCGGTGAGCGAGTCCGACTCGCTCTTGCCCGGTTTTTATGAAATAATTTAAATATTTTATGAACATTTTCAAATTCTAACCGCTGCTGCTTAATTATTTTTTTACCCGTCTGCGGCGTAACCCTAAAGAAGGGTATTGTGTTGGCTCTGTATTTTCTTTTGTGTAACTAGTCGCTTAATTATTTATGTAAACTCCGTTCTGGTCAGTTCCGTCACGTCAATACTACTACGCTATTGCATAGGCATTTCCTTCGGTGACATAGGTGGACCTAGACCAGGACGGAGGCTATAAGGGCCCGTACTAAGACCCGTGAAACCATGGTTTCCAGGATCTACGGCGAGTTTACATCGCACATTGTTGGTGTCACCGTGCAAGCCAGACAGCCGCGTCGCCGTACGCTTCAAGGTCATCGGCCACCTACCATCCCCGGCCTGGGCGTCTTCGGCGGAATTCTGCAGGGAAGTGCCTATCTCTGCAGGAGTGACAACAAACGGGCCTGAACCCACAGTTACAAATTTGTGTGCCTCCATTAGAGCCTGCTGGGTATTAAACTTTTATTTGTACACGCTCGTTTTATTCAAATATCCATTAGGATAAAAACGGGTGGAGGCTACAATGGTAGCTGCAAACTATACCGATAAATTTGATATTGTTTAAGTACTTAACTTTTTTCAATTATCACATCAAACGCTGTTGTTTTTGTGAGACTATAGATTATAGGTACTTCGAGAACGAAGTAAGTACATGTCAGTATGGCCGTGTTAGATTATTCATTTTGATATAATTCTAATGTTAGAATATCGTTTGTTGGCTAATGGCATCTGTCACATTAACGAATCTTGGGATTCAAGTGGAAGTACCTAATTTGACTAGTTATTGTGTTATTGTAATTTACAAAAAAAAAAAACGAGAGTTGTAACTTGTCAAAATCACTTAAATGCTATGACCATAGGTAATTAAGTGTATCTTTAGTATTGCTATTTTAATATAATGGGCTGTTTCAAACGATTGGCACGATACTGTCAGTTGATGTTGATATTCTTTATAAAGACTTGGAAGAATTACGAATCAACTCTGTTTTAAAACGGTTTCACTACTTAAGATTTGTTTATTAGTACAGCCAGCGTCAGAGAAATCGAACCCCCCCAAGACTTAAAGATTATCGCCCGAGCACGCTCGGGTCCGCCGTCGCTCGTCGCTCGAGCGGCGGCGGGCGCGTCACGTGAGCCTTAAGCAGCTCCCTCCCCCGCCGTCGCACCCATTTCTCCCCGAGCGCATCCACCGATCCGCCTCAAATATTACTTGCAAGTTTTTAATAATTTTATATGGTATTTTTTCGGCTTCCTTCTGGCCGAACCGTATACCAAGAATAACATACAAAAAGACACTTTGCGTGCGATTAAGATACGAACCCGATCACCCGGCGCCAGCTCATTTAGACCATGCCTTACACCACTAGGCTATTGGCTCAGTTATCTGCCTCAATGAAAATTTGAATAGCATTACTACTTTTATCGCACAAGGTTATTAACGGTCTAACCTTTTTTGTAAATATGTCATGTTTTTTAATTATAGTTTTTTGTTTTTATGTTCGTTGCTTATGTCAGGTCTGAGCAGTTGTCAGGTTAGGAGCTTTGTCTTAATAAATTTATATTAAACGTGTTTCAATCATTATTTCCATTTCTACAGTCCACTCCAATCCGCTAGCTATCATAAACCGTTCCCAACCCCTCCCCAGTGAGGACTAGCAGGTGGAATAAAAACCCAAGTTGTCGTTGTGCTGTAGGTCGTTGCACCTTCATTGAGTTTTTCCGCGTCCAGCTCAAGGACACATTTCTTCAGCTCCGTATCAGCTCCTCTCAAACTCGTACCATTGTCTGAGTACAAGTACCGTGGCCAGCCTCTTCTGGCCGCCATTCGTCTGAGAGCCATTATTAGTACGTCTGTAGTCAGCGTGTTTACTATCTCAATGTGAATAGCTCTCACGGTGAGGCAGGTGAAGATTACACCATACCTCTTTTCTCGACGTCGGCCAACGGTTACTTCTAGGGGTCCAAATAGGTCAACTCCGGTGAACGTGAAGGGGCGATGGTGATGAGCGAGCCGCGCTTCAGGTAAGTCACCCATTCTGGGTGGATCGGGCCGAGCCCTCTTAATTCTGCATAACATGCATTTTGAACTGATATACTTCACAGTAGGTCGTAGTCGTATGATCCAGTATCGCTGTTTCAGTTCATTAACGACCATTCCCTGGTTTCCATGGCAAGCTTTTTCATGGTAGTACTTCACGAGGAGGTGAGTGACATGGCAGCGGCCTTGCAGTATTACAGGTCGTTTTACATTTGTGGATATCTCAGGTGCGGCATCAATGCGGCCAGACAGTCTCAGCAGGCCATCATCGCCAATAATTGGCGTCAAGGTAAGTAATTTACTTTTTCTATTTAATCTTTTGTTATGTTTCAGGTTGTGCAGGTCATTTGGAAAAGCTTTCATCTGGGAGTACTTCAATAACATCTTCTCAGCGCGTTCCATCATCGCACCATCTACATCAACACTAGAAACTTTCTTGCATTTATCTATAAAAGATAAAACCACACACATGGATCTCATCAGTCGAAGCCACGAAGAAAACCTTTCTGGTTCAGGTACAGCAGGTAAGCACATAGGTGCAACGTGAATATTGTTTATACATTCTAGGTCCACATCGCGCACATCAGGTATGTTTGATTCTCCAGGCCAGAATCGTTATTCTTCATATAAAAATGACGGCCCATATAACCACTCATTTTCAAATGTTTTCATATCGCAGGTTTCTCGTGTGGCAATATCGGCAACATTCAGTTTTGTGGGTATGTACTTCCAGTCTTCAATTTTCGTTAGCTCGTCTAATTCGCCAAGGCGGTGAGCTGTGTAGGCTTTATAACTTCGCGCGTTATTGCGTATCCAGTGTAAAACTGTAGATGAATCACACCAGAATATTTTTCTTTCAGCCTTTATTCTATGCTCATTTATTATAGTATCGGCCAATCTTCCCGCCATAACGGCTGCTTGTAGCTCTAAGCGTGGCATCGATACATACTTTACCGGCGCAACTCGACATTTACTGGACACAAAGGCCACTTGAATATTTTGTTTACAATCAATCCAACGCCAGTATGCGGCAGCGCACATCGCTTGAGTCGACGCGTCACAGAACACATGTAGCTGTAGGTTCGTATAGCGCTCGGTCGCTTGCGTCGGCAACGCGCTATTCGGTTCATCCGTACTAAGGTCGTGCGTCTCGCTTTCACACGTAGGTAGTGCACCACCAGTACTTCTAGTTGCTGACTCGTAATGTCTAGGTAGGCGAATTTTATCAATGCTTGTATTATGCTCAGCCATTCGACCCATTTTATAAATATTTGGTCTGTTATTTCATTGTCCCAGCTCACGCCAGACCTCCAAGTGTCTTGTAACATGATCTTGCCTTTGATCGTGATAGGCGAAAGGAAACCATAAACATCAAATATGGACATTAGTACACGTAGCATTTCTCGTTTTGTAGGTTTCTTTTGTCCAAGCAATATTGGTGTAGGTATTCTTTTGAATGATACGTCGAATCCCAGGTTATCATTAGTCGGAAACCAAATTAGGCCCAGTGTACGTTCTCCGTCATACAGTTGTCCGTTTTTGAATTTCACAGTCGTCGATTTCAGGTTTTCTTTGGGTAAGTCTTTAAGTACAGACTGCATATTAGATGTCCAATTTCTCATCTCAAACCCACCTTGTTTGTGGACAAATGTGATGTCATTCACAAGTTGACTGGCCGTTTGTTCATCAGGTAAGGAGTCGATATAGTCATCAGCGTAGTGTTGTGTAAGTACAGCTTGCACGGCAGCCGGCATTGTGAGCCGGAATCTTTCGGCGTTTTTGTTCTTTATGAATTGGGCAATAAATGGGGAACAGTTTGCGCCAAAAATTAAGCTAGTCATGACCCAGGTTTGTACAGGTTTGTCTGGAGATTCTCGCCATAAAAAACGCAAGGCATCTCGATCAAGATCTCGTATTTTGATCCGTAAAAACATGTCTTTTATATCACCCGTGACTGCCACCTTGTTTTCTCTAAATCTCAGCATTATCCCGTACAGTGAGGTAAGTAGGTCGGGACCTTGCAGTCATTTAAGGACATGCTTTTGTTCCTAGCCGCGGCATCAAATACCAGTCGTAGTTTTTGTTTATTAGGGTTGTCAACTCCAAAGTGCGGCAAGTACCATATTCTATTCGGATTTTTAGTTTCAGTGAGTTTTGATGCAAAATCGTTACTGAACAGGTGGTCGATCCTTTCTTTGTATCGCTCTGCGAAGCTTGAATTAGCTTTCATTTTCTTTTCAACACCTTTCAGTCTTGTGAGTGCGTTATCGTATGAGTTAGGCATCTCACCAAATGAACCTTTCCACGGGAGTCCCACGTACCATCTTCCATCTTTCAAAGTGGCCGTTTGTTGTAGGTATTCCGTAGCTTTTACATTTAGTAGGTTTTGGCGGGGCTTATTAGTAACTCCAACAGGCTCCAATGCAAATGAATGGCGCATCTCGTTTTGCATTTCTCGCAGGATATTCTCACATTCATTGTTTTCTCCTTCTGACAGGAACAAAGTAGACTGCAGCTTAATGTCGTGATCGACCGCAGGCTTGGTGCGCATGCATCTGTGCATGTACCACCCTAATGGAGTGCGGGTAAAGTAGGGATTCGTAGGTTTACCCTTAATTATTTCCAAAGGTAAGATCAAATCGTAATTGTCCTGCCCTATCAACAGTTCCGGTCTGTTTTGTTCATCAAAAATCACATTTTTCAATTCCGGTTTCATCAGTTCATAATCACTCAGGTTCGCGGTAGTAACATTTTGCACAGGTAAGTTCATATTTGTTACATTGCGCGCACGAATTGTAAACTTAGTTCCTTCACAGTTAGAAAGTTCAAGGTCGAGTATCTCACTATGGCATACCACTTCGCTATTGTCCCATGCACCGCACACACGCATAGATTGTTTATTACCGCGCAATCCCACTTTCGACGCGAGCGCAGCGCTTATCAACGTCACAGTTGACCCGTCATCAAGGAGCGCGACACCACGAAAAGTACCGTTAGGTCCGTGTAGGTTATTTACCTACACACAAGTATCTTGTTTATGTTGTGACGTCAGACACTTATAGCAAATACCATGCCGTTTTACAAATGCCCAGCGGTCTTTGCGCAACGATTTTTTAAACTTTTTACAGTCTTGCAGTAAGTGCTCGGAAACGTGGCGGTATCGACACTCCTTATCACTTTTTTGTTTATTATTCACTTGTTCACTGTTCACTACTAGAGTACGATGTTTAGAGTTTTCGTTGATACTTTGTTTACCATAGTTTTGTATGGATGGTAAATTCACAGAAGTTTTTGTTATTTTTAAAGCTTCGTCACTGAGAAACTCGGATAAAATAAGCAACTTTGGTTTTTCTGTATTACTGATAAGAGGGTAACAGTAATCCGCCCACTTTGAGACCAGTATCATCGGTAATTTCGAGAGAATGACCGATACTATGTTCATTCCTTTCAGGTATTCTTCGCATCCGATTGCAGTCACAGCAGCGACACAGTTTCTTACTTTCACGGAGAAAGAAATAATATCCTTCTGATACTCTTGTGCCATGGGGCGTAATTTACTTATGTCCTGCAGGATCCTCGAAATTATTACATCAGGGTTTCCAAACTGAAGTTCCAGTGTGTTCATTACGTCTGCTGCGGAGGTAGCACTAATGAGTAAGGCCGTCACCGCTTCTTTTGCTGGCCCTTGTAGGCTCTTCCTTAGGCGCCACAGGTTTTCTTTGTCACTAAAGTTGCACGCTTGCGACGATTCTTCAAATGCTTGTTTGTACTGAAGCCATTCAAGTGGGTCACCAGAGTAATTAGGTAAGTCCCTCGGTGTACACAAGCGATTCAGCATTCTGTCATTAGATCTGCTGGTACCGGTAGTAGCGGCAGCGGCAAAGTCCTTTAGAGCAATCGCCAAGGCTCGCACGGTTTCATCAGTGCCACCAGCAGCTGCAGGTGGCGGGCGTGCTTCGAGCTTGAGTTCTGTAGCGGGAGGTTGCGGGCCGACGGGATCCATATGTTGCAGGTTCAATTCCTGCGGTGTCGGACGCAACACGTCATCACAGATGTCACGATTCACATCCAGCCGATTACTTTCCAGCCACTTTTCTACTACGCGGTCATTATTTTCAACAGAGGGTAGACTGCAGTTGCTGCTGTCGTCTTCCAGTTCTGCTAGGTCTGCATCTAGTTTTTTATCTATCAACTCCAATCTAATTTGAGCCTTTGCTTGAGCGGCTTCCAGTTCCAGCCTTTTCTTTTGCGCCGTAATAGACGAAGTTGAAGATTTTTTGCGGGTAGACTTTTTAACACTTTGTGCTGTGAAAGGTCCGGGTTGATTCACGTCCATCTTGCTCCCCCGTTCTATAGTTTCCACAGCTTCCTTTGAAGTGTCTATGTTTTCCCTTTTGCGTTGTTCATGAGCATCACTTTGTTGCGCTTCCGTTTGCTCCGCTTCTTTTCTTCTCGCACTCCTAGTGTTCACCATGCTCCGTGGTGGTGTAAAAAACATTCAAAGATCAGGCTCGAAGACCAACTAATGTATCGGATGTGCGTGTGCATAGTGAAACACTAGATTTTGCGAAAGGGTGAAGGGTGGGGAGACGTACGCGATACGTCCGTACGCAATCTTTCGTAGTGAATACTAAACAATTGTTTTGCAAATCGCGACGCCGCCGCTAGGCAAGCGCCCCCTTCCCGCTCGCATGCGTCTCCCGCTCCTGTTACCACCCTGGATTTATTAAACATATTACAAATACAAACGGATACAAAATATAAAATAGGGATACGATTACGCGTCGCCTACAAGCTGTCTTTGATTTCTATCTCCTAGCCAATAACGGACAGTCCATTCCTTGATCCCTAGGGTAGAGAGAAATGTTTTGAGACATACTTTTTTTTTTACACCTTGTATCTGCAGATGATACTCCTTGCTATGGAGACGCCGAGATGTACCTGCCGTCATTATTCTCTGAGTTGTCTTTACGTCTATCATACACTCGAGAGCAATGAATCCGGGTCACTTAAAGAATGTTAAAAATCTCGGAAACTAAAAATGATAGGTTAATGCAATAAATTGTATTTAATAGACAATGTAATACTCCTTAAATGAAAGTAAAAAAATATGAGTCACCATACATTTTATTAACACAAAATTACATAAAGAAAAAAAACTGCTGATCTCTCCTTAAAACAAAAATAGGAAACATGAAATTTTTGAACTTTATTACGATTTTCTTGAATTTTAATACTTCGTATTGCCTCCTCGTGCTTCCATTACTGCGTTTACGCGGTTTGGCATGCTGTACACCAAGTTCCTTATACGATTTTGGGCAATATTCTCCCATTCCTCTGTGAGAGCAATTTTGAGCTCACGAAGCGTGATTCGGGGAGGGTTTCGTTGTTTTACGCATCTGCCTAGCTCGTCCCAAGCATGCTCGATCGGGTTGATATCCGGGCTGCGCGCTGGCCACTCCATACGAGTAATGTTCATCTCTTGAATGGTCATTCACAATCCTACCTGTATGAGGTCGGGCATTGTCATGCATAAATATAGCATCCTCACCTAAATTGACCATAAATGGACCAACGTGATCATTGAGGATTTCTTCCACATATCTTACGCTAGTTAAAGAGCCGTTTTCTATGATCACCAGCTCTGTGCGACTTTCAGAAGAAATTCCGGCCCACACAAGTACAGACCCACCACCGTAGGCTACTTTTTCTTCGATGCATGCTTGCTTGAATCTTTCCCCTGGTCTTCGATACACTCTGTGTCTTCCATCGTGCTTGTAGAGCATAAATTTTGATTCGTCGGAGAACATAACTTTTGACCAATCTTCAATATTAACCATTATGGATCATGTTATCTGAGTAATCAATAAATAATAATAATAATACTCGAAGTGTGCAGCGCATGAGATGGACACAAACTGTCAATGAAAATGTCATGCGCGCATACTTTGGGGCTACAGAGGGGGGAAGTAACTTGACTGCGTACCGTGGTCGGATGCTCTCTCTGTTTCAGGTGCTTGAGCCGGCTGTCAACGTATCGGCGCAACGACTGTCGGATCAGGTGCGGGTCATCCAGCGAAACCATATGCTGGATAACGTCGTACTTGATCGACTACGTCTCGAATCACGGAATAGCCATGTTACGCCTGCTTCGTCATTGATCGCGGTGCAACTGCAAAATGTACCCAGTGTTTCACCGCGACCCGACCATGTTTATGTAGAGGATGATGACGAGGCTATAACCGTGAGTTCCCAGTGTAATGCAAGATTGAGGAGCGCTTTGGAGGATGCTTTCCGTGAGTACCGTTCTATTCCACCTGGACTTAGACCACGTTTACCTCGTTTGCCCATGCACAAGAAAAACAAGGCGCTGGTGTGTGCTCTTGACTTACAACTGTCAAATTGTTTTAACAACAGCAAAGACCTCACCGATACCCATTCAATTTTGTACTGTGCAGCTGTAGCGGCATGTCGTGTAGCTCATGTCAAATTCCCCAACAGTGACAGAGCTCCACGACCAAAACCAGCTGTACCAGCTTGGCAGTGCAGGATTGAGTGTCGTATCGGTGAGGCTAGAGCACTCATCGGCAAGTTAATCTGCTTCAGGGAGGGCAATACTCGCCCTAGAGTGATGCGCTTTGTGAGGCGGGCGTTCTCGGGAACTGATATTAGTTCTCGAGATTATTTGTCCCGCGTCACAGAGCGTATCGACTTCCTGAAGCAGAAGATCTATGCATGGGCAAACCGTATTCGTCGGTACAGACGGAGAGTGGAGCGGTACACTCAGAATCGCACATTCCAGAATGATGAAAGGTGGGTTTATAGGGCTTGGGAGCGACCGGACCAAGGTGTTACTGACACGCCCCTGCCGGATGATGACGCCATGTGTTCGTTCTGGCGAAACATCTGGTCGGTGCCTGTCAGTCACACCGAGGGTGATTGGACTGCGAAGATTGAGCGAGCGTGCGATCTAATACCAGAAATGGGGGTACTTACCATCAGCCCCCAAGATGTTGCTCGTGCAGTCCGTCCGTTGCCTAACTGGAAATCTCCAGGGCCAGACGGACTGCACAACTTTTGGATAAAATGGTTCCAAGGGTCGCACGCCCGCTTGGCATCCCAGTTCCAGTCAGCCCTAGAGTCAGGATCGCTGCCCCAGTTCCTAACGACGGGAATAACCCACCTGCTCCATAAGTCAGGTAGTACCGCGGATCCCAAAAATTATAGACCGATCACTTGTTTACCGACGGTCTATAAAGTTCTTACATCCATTTTGAGAGCTAAAATTAACAAACATATAGACACCAACTCCATCATGTCTGTCTCTCAAAATGGATGTAGGAACGGGTCCCGGGGTACTAAGGAGCTGCTCCTCATTGATATGACCATTAGCCAACAGGTTCGTCGTTTCCGAATGGATCTGTCGACATGTTGGATAGATTATAAGAAGGCCTATGACTCGGTGCCGCATACATGGCTCATGAGAGTGCTGGAGTTGTATAAAGTAGATACAACTCTACGCACCTTCCTTTTTTTTTTTTTTTTTTTTTTTTTTTTTTTTTATCGTGGAGAAATGCTCATGCATTCTGCACTACCACGGGGAGGTAGTGCAGTTATGTGGGACTCTAACCCACTAAAACTCCACGGTGTCCTCCTCTGCCGCTTACGGCGGGAACACGGGCACGATGAGATTGATTTGATGATGATTCTATGATTTTATTTATTATTCTATCCATGATTCTACGCACCTTCCTGATGTCGTGTATGGGGCAATGGAGGACGGTCCTTCGCTATCCAGGATGTCGAAATATCCAGAGGAATAGCGAGCCGATAAGGATCGAGCGAGGCATATTCCAGGGCGACAGCTTGAGTCCGCTTTGGTTCTGCTTAGCCTTGAATCCTCTAAGCACATTGCTGGAGGATTCAGGTCTAGGCTATCGGCTGAGGAGAGGTGGTCAGGTTATATCTCACCTCCTTTACATGGATGACCTAAAACTCTTTGCTCCCAACAATTTGCGACTGATAGAGCTACTGAAAATTACTGAAACTTTCAGTAGCGCCATCAGAATGGAATTTGGTGTGGACAAATGTGCGGTCATGCATGTAAAGCGAGGGGAGATTCTGGAATCCGTGGGGACCCAACTCTCGGATTCCACAAACCTTCGAGCCCTCTCCGCATCCGAAACCTATAAGTATTTGGGTATGTCGGAAGCGTTGGGCATCAATGTTACTGACATGAAGCAATCATTGAAGGAGCGCTTCTTTGGCCGCCTGAAAAAAGTATTTAATAGTCTTCTTTCAGGCGGAAACAAGGTGCGCGCCTTCAATAGTTGGGTCATGCCGGTTCTGATGTACTCTTTCGGCATACTCAAATGGACTCAGACCGAACTCGACGCCCTGGATAGGAAGGTCCGTACACTGCTGACTGCAAATCGAATGCATCACCCACGGTCATCGGTAATGAGGCTGTATATCCCGCGAAAGTGTGGAGGTCGAGGCTTTTTAAATGCTAAGACTCTCCACAATCGCGAGATATGCAGTCTCAGGGAATATTTCTTAGAAACCGACGTGGGGATGCATCGGGATGTAGTCGCGGTGGACAAGGGCCTCACCCCGCTCTCCTTGGGTAAAGAGAACTGGCGCAAACCAGTAGTGCTTGACACTAATGATCGCATGGAGGTATGGCAGAGTAAGGAGCTTCACGGACGCTTTTTCCGGGCCCTACATGGACCCGATGTAGATTTATTAGCGTCCGTAGCCTGGCTGCGTTTCGGTGACCTCTTTGGAGAAACCGAAGGTTTTGTCTATGCAATTATGGACGAAGTTATGATGACGAACAATTACCGGAGATTTATTGTCAAAGACGGCACGGTTGACATCTGTCGGGCATGCCACCGGCCGGGAGAATCAATCAGACATATTATCTCCGGGTGTTCTCGTCTAGCTAACGGAGAGTACTTGCATAGACACAACCTTGTAGCCAGGATAATTCATCAGCAACTTGCTCTGAAATACAGCCTTGTGGAATCGGAGGTTCCGTACTACAGGTATGTGCCCGACCCAGTTCTCGAAAATGGAAATATCACATTGTACTGGGATCGATCCATCATCACTGACAGGACTATTGTTGCCAATAAGCCTGACATAGTGGTGGTGGATCGATCAGAGCGTCGCGCAATGATTGTTGACATAACAGTCCCGCATGATGAGAACCTCGTGAAAGCCGAGAAAGATAAACAAGTCAAGTATCTTGACTTGGCTCGCGAGGTTGTCGACATGTGGGATGTTGACTCAGCAATCATTGTGCCGATAGTCGTAACAGCCAATGGACTAATAGCCAAGAGCCTCGACCAACACCTGAAGAGGCTCTCGTTGGGCAGCTGGATCAAGGGCTTGATTCAGAAAGCAGTACTTCTGGACACGGCTCGCATTGTCAGGAGGTTCCTCTCTCTGGAGCCCTGACCGCCGGTAGCTTGGACCCTGTTCCCGATACCGGTGGGCTACTATTTTTTATATTTTTAAATGTTTTTATGTTTTTATATTCTAATATTTAAAAATATAATTTATATGTGTTTAAAATGAAATAAAGGGAATAATACTCCAATTTACGTGGCTCTGGGCATATCTTAGTCTTGAAATACGATGCCTATGCTCCAGTTTAGGGCCGTTTGCAGGTCTAAGGGGTTTTAAGTTAGATTCAGCAAGCCGACGTCTTACTGTCCATGCACTTGGGTTACTTCCTCCGAGGCGTCGAAACTGATTTGTGAGTTCAGTTCCTGTGAGAAAGCGATTTCGAAGCATGGTGTTCACCAAGTATCGGTCTTCTCGTGCTGTGGTACACCTGGTTCTGCCCGTTCCTGGTCTGCGTAGGTTAGAACCAGTTTCTTCGTAACGTCGGAGAACTCTTTGTACTGTTGACAGCGACACACCGACAGTCCTGGCTGTATCGCGCTGACTCCGGCCGGTTTCCAGCATTGTAAGTATTCTGGTGCATTCTTCAGGCGTAAGCGACATAATTTCAGCTTGAATAATGAACATAGAGCACTATCAACATGGTTTATGTACCCACATAAATGACAGATTACAAACAAAAGCAAAACCAAATGCTGTAATTTCGTAGTTCCATCTTCGAAAGTGGCCCTTTTTCAAATTTGATTTTTTTATGATATAACTTTACAATAACTAAGAAGTTTTAATACCTTCATTTAAGGAGTATTACATTGTCTATTAAATACAATTTATTGCATTAACCTAGCATTTTTAGTTTCCGAGATTTTTAGGATTCTTTAAGTGACCCGGATTCATTGCTCTCGAGTGTAGAACATACAACTAGTTTTTTCTCTTTCCATGATCTAGACCAAAAAGTTTGAAATATTTCCTGTCTCTCTTCCTCACTGATTTGTGCGCAAAACGATGATTTACTACGCAGACAGAATGGTGAATTACATTTTGGACCTAAAGTCCTTTTAGGTTTTGGAGCATCTTGGACGTACTTCATATTATCATTTTTTTTATGTCCTACATACTCTTTTCCTAACATCCTATTTTTTTGGTTTTTAATTTTCATCCAATTCTGACGGTCAGCTTTACGTTTTCGGGTTCTGGATGCACTTGAAACTTCCGGCTCAATAGCCCTTTCAGGAAACCAACCGATTGTAATATATTGTGATGTGGGTACACGAATAATAAATGAGTCTCGCATGAACTGTCTTTGTATTTGCATCGATATTCCACAGTGGCGACGAGTAATTATAAAAAAAACCGTAAAATATCAATATGCCGATCGGGAAAATACACGTATTTGATCTGGATGGAGGTGAAAACTGGCCAGCTTATGTGCGTTTAGTGGAACAATTCATTTTGTTAAACGACATAAAAGATAACCTACGCGTGGCCGCGCTAGTGACGCATGTCGGAGCGCCGACCTACCGATTGATGTGTGACCTGTGTGCTCCAGACAATCCAGAGAAAAAAACTTTCACCACGTTAGTGGAGCTGGTGAAAAATCACCTGGAACCCAAAAGATCTGAAATAGCAGAGCGCCACGTGTTTCGCCAGCGGCGGCAAGGAGAAGGCGAAAATATCAAAGTGTTCTTACAAAATTTGAAACACTTGGCTACCTATTGCAATTTTGAGAACCAGTTAGAAGTGAACATTCGAGATCAATTCGTGTCGGGTCTTCGAAGCGAAGAGATACGGTCTTGCTTGTTTGCGGAGACCACTCTCGATTACAAGAAGGCAGTGGAGCTGGCGCTGGCGCTGGAGGCGGCCGAGCAGCACGCGGCGAAGGCCGTGACGCGCTCGCCAGCCGCGCCGTGGGCAGCAGCCGAGGCAGCGGGACTCCAGGCAGACGCGGGCGAGCGGGTGCACCGGGTGAGCGTGGCCGGCCGGGCCAGCGCCGCCGGTCGTGACGTCGACGCTCCGCGACGCAAAAGGTGCTGGCGCTGTGGCCGGGACGGCCATGCGCCGCACAAGTGCAGATACAAGTCGTATGTGTGTGACAAGTGCAAAGTGAAGGGCCACTTAGGGTCCGTATGTGATAAAAATGAAGTAAGTGCGGGCAGGTCTAGTTCTAAATATCAAAATTTCATGGAAACAGAATCGTCGGAGTCTGGAGGTGAGGAGTTCGAAGGACTGTATATTATTAAAGGTCAGTCAGTTCAAAATGTAAAAGACGGCCCATATCATTGTGAACTCATTGTTGAAAATCAAAATGTATTATTTGAAATCGACACTGGCAGCAAAATATCGGCGGTATCTAAATCATTCTACGATCAACATCTAACTACTATACCGATCGAAAAAGATAGCATTAAATTACAATCATATACAGGTGACTCAATAATACCGATAGGCCGGGTCTCGGTGCGAGTTAGCTATGCAGGTGCAGAGGACGCGATATTGTTGCCATTGTTTATTATTGAACACGGCGGACCTCCGCTTATTGGGCGCACATGGATGCGCGAACTTAAATTAAAGACAATAGATTTATTTCAACTAAAAGAAGAGGTTGATCCTGTTGTTTTGGAATTGAAACAAGAATTTCCAGAAGTATTTACAGAAACAATAGGTACTTATAAACATAAGTTATCACTGTACTTGACTGATAACACGCCGATATTTTGCAAGTCTCGCCCCCTACCACTTGCGCTGCGCGTGCCAGTGGAAAAAGAACTTAAACGCTTACAAGACGAAGGTATAATTTACAAAGTAGACAGATCCGATTATGGAACCCCTATTGTGCCAATTATTAAGCCGGACGGTTCTATTCGTTTATGCGGCGATTATAAAGTTACCGTGAATAAATTATTAAAAGATTTTCATTTTCCATTGCCAAAAATAGAAGAGTTATTTGCAACGCTAAGTGGTGGGGAGCAATACAGTAAATTAGATTTTAAAAACGCATTTATGCAACTTGAATTATCAGACAATTCACAACCGCTTACAGCAATTACAACACATGTAGGGACGTTTGTATATCGCAGGGCCCCTTTCGGACTTAAGTGCCTACCTGAAAAGTTTCAAAAAATTGTTTATGATACTTTAAACGGACTAGAATATGTGGTAGCCTTTATTGATGACATTTGTGTGAGTGGCAGGAATAAATCTCATCATTTGGAAAACTTAAGGGCGGTGCTAACTAGATTAAGAGAAGCCGGTTTAACAATAAAGTTTACTAAATGCGAGTTTTTAAAAGATGAGGTTTGTTACTTGGGTTACAGAATTAACTGAGCTGTAATGCCGCTTTTGAGGAGATCAAGGTAAGATTGACGAGTGACCCGGTACTGGCTCACTACTCGCCGGCGCTGCCGCTGGTGCTGGCTGTGGACAGCAGTGCGTACGGCCTGGGCGCCGTGCTGGCGCAGCGCCACCCCGACGGCGTCGAGCGCCTCGTGTGCTGCGCCTCGCGCACGCTCAACGACGCCGAGCGTCGCTACAGCCAGGTAGACAAGGAGGCGCTGGCCATTGTGTACGGAGTTACGAGGCACCATCAATATCTATTTGGTAGGCATTTCACGTTACGGAGCGATCATAAAGCATTAAGTTATATATTCGGGCCTAAAAAGGGTATACCGCAAACCGCAGCCAGCCGCTTACAGAGATATGCAGTGCGTCTGGCGGCTTATGATTTTAACATTGTGTTTGTAAATTCCCAAATGAATAGCAATGCAGACGGGTTATCACGATTACCTTTGACGAAAACTAAGGTGGAGGACCAAGACGACGCGGCATATCTACATTTTGTAGAGGACAGTTTCCCTCTTAGTCACAAAGACGTTGCACAGGCGACTAAAAAAGATAAAATTTTATGTAAAGTGTACGGTTACATAATGAGTGGGTGGCCTCTCATAGGTGATACTGAAGAGGAGAAGGCACATTTTCACCGACGTGAAAATCTACATATAGATCACGGGTGTATAGTTTGGGGATACAGGATAGTGGTGCCGGAGCAGCTGCGGGCACAGATCTTGGAGGAAGTGCACGCGGGGCACGTGGGCGTGGTGCGCATGAAGAGCATCGCGCGCGGCTACGGATGGTGGCCGCGCCTGGACGCCGACATTGAGGCGCGCGCCGCCTCCTGTGCTGCCTGCCGGGCGCAGCTGGACGCGCCGCCGCGACATACTCCTGTACCGTATGTATGGCCATCGGAACCATGGACGAGACTTCATGTAGATTTTCTACAATACCAAGGTAAATATTACTTTTTGATACTTGACTCACACTCTAAGTGGATCGAAGTATTTCTGATGGGGACCGGTACATCGGCTAAGTTAGTATCAAACAGATTACGAGAATGCTTCAGCCGATTTGGGTTGCCAAAGTGCTTGGTGAGTGACGGGGGTCCGCCATTCCGATCCGAGGAATTTGAATTATTTTTAACCCGCAACGGAATCAAACACATTCTAATAGCCCCTTACCATCCATCGAGCAACGGCGCCGCCGAGAACGCCGTCAAAACTGTAAAGAAAGTTATTAAAAAAGCGGCTTCTGAAGGTGAGAACATCGAGCGAGCCATAAACAATTTTCTATTAGTGTATAGAAACAGCACACACTCAAGCACGCAGCGCGAGCCAGCTGTGGCGCTGCTGGGACGGAGACTGCGCATGCGCTTGGACCTGCTGCGCAGCAACACTGTGGATGCGGTCGAGACGGCGCAGACCAAGCAGGTTGAACATGCTCAAGGTTCAAACAGAGAGGTCCAACTTGGTGATCGAGTGCTGTTTCGAGACCACTCGAGAAACAATCCCAAGTGGATGGAAGGAGAGGTCTCTGAGCGCACTGGAGCAGTGACGTATAAGGTAAAATCAGACCAGGGGATACACCAAAAACATATAGATCAAATTATGCCATTACGAAGACACACACGGTACTCTAATCCTATTATCACAGATACTGCTAATCAAACAGAAAACACTGAAAAAGAAACATGGGAGTCTGCACCAAATTCACCGGTGACGTCATCACTACAGACATCACAAGACTCGCCTGTCATACATGAGACTCAAAGCGATTACGCTGTTGAGCCGTCTACTTCCGGGGATTGGGTCAATAATAGACCTAGAAATAGAAAAATTATCAATATTGATTAATCCATGTTTTTAAGAGGACTATAATCCTGTGAAAAGTAGGTGTAAAGGCCGTGTTGGTGACTAATACGTTAGGTATAAGTAAAGTAATTACTTGTAAGTTATTTTTTTCTCATTAGTTAACCTTCTGAATAAGTCATAATGATTGTAACAGTAGAATATTGCAAATATTATTTTGTAGGCAGGTGGACTGAAATGTACTCAGTAACTTGCAACCTACCAAAGTTCTAAAAAGTAAGAGGTAGGTATATTATGTCGAAACATGCAGAAGTTACGAACACCTTTTATTGTTTCACTAACTAAATTACTTATGTTTATTATTAGTTGGATAAGTTAAAAATATAAAATTTTGTTGTTAACTTTATTTCTCTTGAGGGAGGAAATGTAATATATTGTGATGTGGGTACACGAATAATAAATGAGTCTCGCATGAACTGTCTTTGTATTTGCATCGATATTCCACACCGATATCAAGGTTATCTAAGGGTTGCACGTTGGTGATATCCGAAAGGGGAACATAAGTTGGGTCTGCCACAGAATCGTCAGACCCAAAATTAAAACTTTCATCTGGGAGGCTAATGTCGAGATTTACATTCATCGTAGGTGTAGCGCTGGTAGTAGTATTGCCCATTACAGTTTCATCATATTGGCTATCGATTCCTACTGTAGTGAAATCAGCTGTACTTACAGTATCACCAAAAGGAGCGGAACATACAGCCGGCTGGACTGGGGTGAGTTCAATGAAATCAGGTCTTTGATTTTCTAATATTTGTTTTTTCTTCAAAAGTAGTTTCTGCCGTTGTTGTTTAAGTTTTTGTAAAGTCGTGACGTTATCATCAATATCAGCACCCTCCAAATAATCCGTAGAACCATCTTGTTTTGAGTTTTCGTCTTCATTCATTGTGAATCTTAGTTGTTACTGCAAAGGAAAATATACCAGTTTTTCACTAAGTTTAAAAAAAAAACAACAAAAACATCTTAGTACGTTATTAAACAAACGTCTGCACTAGGAATCTTGTAAAGTACGAACAGTCACACAAAAATAAAATAAATTAAGTATAATGAAACCGCGGAAGCACTAAACAAAATTAAAAGGGATTTTGTCAAAACCACGTAACAAACACGTAACTATTAGATGAACTTTAACACTTCAAATAACACAATTTTAGAATAAAAAATATCCCAATTTTAATTAGCATAACGTATAGAATACGTGTGATATACTTACTTTCAAATTAATCCAGTTATTCTGTGTAAAAACAATTTTTAACTGGAGCGTCACACAAAAACTGCACGTTCCTAAACAAACTGGTGCGAATACGCGGTTTTCGTGTCAAAACTTGTTCGTCCAAAGATCCGCGATATTGTTATTTTTGATTTACTCCTCTTCCTATTGGTCAATTCAAAAATTTGTCACACACGTCGACGCCAATCACAATCAGTTACCTACTGCCGCGAAATCTCATTTTTGCTTTTTTTGCAGATACGCAGATTTGAACAATGTTAGTTACGCGTTATTGGACTATCAACTACGATATGTATTTGTGGCTGACAGTGCCTTTGCATTAAGTAACAATGTCATGAGACCGTACCCAGGACACCACCCTGAACAAAGTATGAAAAGAATTTTTAACCGAAAATTATCTAAGGCAAGAGTCAAGGTAGAACACGTTTTTGGTATAATGACGTCAGTGTTCAGAGTCTTCAAAAAGCCCATGCTTCTCCAACCAGATAAAGCTTCAATTGTTACTATGGCATGTATATATTTACATAATTTTTTTGAGAAAAAGCAGAACTTCATCCCATTTTTATTCACCACCAGAGTCGTTTGATCGAATAATTAACAATGTTTTAATGCCTGGAATCTGGCGAAATGAAGACCCACCTACAGGTCTCATTCCGCTTACTTCAATTCCTAGAAGAGGATCAATTTCTGCACAAAAAATTCAGGAGGAGTTCGCAGAGTACTTACAATCAAGAAATTAATTTTAATAATTCGACACTTGCATGTGTTAGGAATTAACCATATAAACTATCTATAAGTATGTATGTATATTACCCAATAATAAAGCTTTGAATATCAGAATGGTTACGAGTTATTAAATGTGTGTAAATTACCCATGAATATGGTGTGTATGTAGGGAAAGGATTTTATGAAATAAAGCACAGAAAGACAAGGCCACACATTTAATTTACGCTTGTCAGTAATTAATCAGAAAGCTAGTCGTCCGTTCCAAATCTAGGTCATCAAGGAGAAGAAGGACAAGAAACTCCTTGGAAACAGTATTAAAGTATTCTTTCAACAAATTTATTACATTCTCATAATTTATCGTTATTTTAAAAACAATTAATTCTATCTCTTGCACAATGGTTCAAAGAACTCAGAATAATAGCAACATAATAACAATAGCTAGGAATATTCCATTATACACTTTAAAACATTAGCCATATTCGCCATATTTTAACAAATACAGAACAACATAGTCATCAGCAATAATAATCAAGATAATAATATTAATTAACTTACATGACATCTGGTAGATTTATTCCACATAATAACGGCACTAGTACTAATCAACTGAATATCTATCGAACAACAACTGACTTGATAATCATTGCAATCCTTTTTATATCCTATAAACCAACGTCTTTTAGGTCAAACATCTACCGCCATTTTGAACCAATCACAGATATCATATATTTTGGCTTAATATCTTTTAACACAGGTAATAATAAATCAATCTTATTTAGTGAAACCGTTTTAAAACATTATAAGGTAATTAAGCAATTTAATAAGAGTTAATTCGTATTTCTTAGACATCATTAAAAATAATATCAACATCAACTGACAGTATTGTGCCAATCATTTGAAACAGCCTATTATATTAAATTAGCAATATAAAATCTAAGATATACTACAAGTATAATCAAATATTACTAAATCATTTATAGTAATAACATTTAAGTGATTTTGACAAGTTAAGAATATTGTTTCTTTGTAAACACAGTATCTAGTCAAATTAAGTACTTCTATGTAGGTCTCAAGCTTCGTAAATGTGATAGATGCCATTATCCAACAAACAATATTCTAATATTATAATTATATCAAATGTTAAATCTAACACATGCAACAACATCGTAACTTACTTTTAGCAACTTTACAGGAGAGCGCGTCAAAGATTTAAAAAATTCCTACAGATTTCGGTTAAGGGTCGTACACACTTATCAAAACGGAAAGGGATCGTAACCGCCTCGCCTTTCTCCTCGGCGTCAAACAGTCGTCCACTTTACGTAACCACGTAACGTAAGCGGATCAGAAGCTCCGCCCCATCGACTCGGCTACGGATAGGCAACGCCGTGCTTACGGCTCGCTGACCGCTGGTTGACGACTAGACGTTGTTAAAGAAAAAGAAAGTTTTTATTCGTATTTTGGTTTAAAATAAAATGAATAACACTTTTTTACGAGTGTACATGCGCGAACGTTCGCAAAGGCAAAGGCTAACTTCACGGTCGCTCCTCTCGTACAGCACGTGCGGCAACGCAGACCGCGGGAGAGTGGACGAAGATTCGTAAGCTAGCGTACGGACAGCCGTAAGCGAGGGTACGGAAAGCCGACCGCTAGTCGACCGCGCACTACACCGCGGTGCGTGAGCTTGTCCGAGGGGATGCGTTTACGTTACGATTCCGATTAGTGTGCGTTGCAGTAAGGAGTTTCATACAAATAATACTGAACGGCTTGAGTTGATACGGTGACGATCCCTTTCTGTTTTGATAAGTGTGCTACGAGCCTTTTTTTTTTTTTTTTTTTTTGCGGATGGGAAATCATCAAATGACTCCTCCCGCTCTGGGTGGAGCGGAAGGGAGTGTCAGACTCTTACTGACTAAAACCCACCCGTGTTCCTTCCTTAGCCCTTTATGTTCCGGGCCAGCGGTAACCCTTTCGGACAATCCCGCTGACCCGGCAGGCTTCGGCCCTAAGGGGCCCCTCCTCGATGCTGACATCTCTTTGAGGCGCGCGTGGAACACGTACGCGCCGTCCGGCACGGGCCTGGTCCTGATCGGGCGGTGAGCTACCCATTACTCTCCGCCCGCAGGCCCGCGCCTACGGTGGCCGGGAGTCGTCACGCGGCTCCCGACGCCCGGAGCGTCTCCCGCGGCGGCTGGGACGGGAGGCTCTCTCCCTGAGCCGTTCCGCCACCTCCTTCGCTAGCATGACTGCTTCGCAGAAGGAGGTGACTGCCTCCCACTCCCTCTCGCCCCGGACCATGGCTTGCACCAGGGCCGGACGCGAGAGGTCGCCGTCGCTGCCAATCGCCTCTACGAGGACACGGCGGTGCTCCGCCCAAGCGGGGCAGACCTCCACCGTGTGCTCCACCGTGTCCTCTGGGCGATCCTGGCAATGGTGACACCCGGGCGTTTCCTCCCGCCTGATGATGTGCAGGAACCTCCCGAAACCTCCGTGTCCGGTGAGGACCTGCGTCAGGCGAAAGGTGAGGGCGCCGTGGCGCCTCTCTAGCCACTCCTCAAAGAGGGGTCTTATCGCCGCTATCGCGGCGTGCCCTAGGCTTCGGCCCTAAGGGGCCCCTTCCCGATGCTGACATCTCTTTGAGGCGCGCGTGGAACACGTACGCGCCGTCCGGCACGGGCCTGGTCCTGATCGGGCGGTGAGCTACCCATTACTCTCCGCCCGCAGGCCCGCGCCTACGGTGGCCGGGAGTCGTCACGCGGCTCCCGACGCCCGGACCGTCTCCCGCGGCGGCTGGGACGGGAGGCTCTCTCCCTGAGCCGTCCCGCCACCTCCTTCGCTAGCATGACTGCTTCGCAGAAGGAGGTGACTGCCTCCCACTCCCTCTCGCCCCGGACCATGGCTTGCACCAGGGCCGGACGCGAGAGGTCGCCGTCGCTGCCAATCGCCTCTACGAGGACACGGCGGTGCTCCGCCCAAGCGGGGCAGACCTCCACCGTGTGCTCCACCGTGTCCTCTGGGCGATCCTGACAATGGTGGTGCTACGAGCCTACGACCCTAAGTCTTGCTGCCAACCAACTTGAAAAAAAAAAATGTCAGCGAGGGGCTAACTACACTTTTTTAAATGATTATATATTATTATTATAAATATGTATATTTTAAGTATTTTCGTGAGTTACAATGTTAATTCATAACATCATACTGTTTTTTTTTTTTGTATAACATTGTAACTCAGACATAAAATTGCATAAAGTATGATAATATGGACTTAATATGAAACAATAATTTCTAATGAAAAAAATTGTAACTTGTTTTACAATGTAATTTAGTAATTTGGTGAGCATGAGCAATGTTGATAATGATGTGCAATTAAATTTATGAACTTCAGTGGACACTCACGATGTTTTTACATGAAAACAAATCTTTATTTAAAGGACTAGAGCCACCGAAGTGAGTGTATTATTAGATTTGAAGTATATATCTATCCAAAATATTGAGCTTGGAATATCAGAATGGTTACTAGTTATTTATAAAATGTGTATATTAGGGAATAAAGTATAACTTATCTGTAAGTATATCTAATTATTACCCAAATAAAAAGCTTTGAATACCAGAATGGTTACTAATTATGTAATATGTGTATGTAAGATGTGTATGTAAGGGAACAAAGTATAACCTATCTGTATGTATACCCAAATATAAAGCTTTGAACATTAGTATGGTTACTAGATATTTAATAATATGTGTAATACCTATGAATATGGTATGTAGGGAAAGGATTTTATAAAATAAAGCACAGGAAGACAAGACCAGACATTTAGGTATTTCAATTTAGGCTTGTCAGCAATCAGAAAGCTAGTCGTCCGTTCCAAATCTAGGTCATCGTGGAGAAGAAGGACAAGAAACTCCACGGAAACAGTATTATAGTATTCTATCAACGAATTTATTATATTGCCATAAATTAGTTATCGTTATTTCAAAAGCAATCAATTAACTTGGAATACCGGCAATATAATAATAATAGCAATCAAACATAATCAGTAGTAAAACAAAAACATTTAAAAACAGTTCCTAATCGTCACATAATAATAACAGTAAAATCATAGTCATAGTAACAAAATAACTTAACTTCTACCTGTAGGCCGGAGCTCCGTTCTGGTCGTTGTCTCGAACAAGAAAAAGGGCTCTGCCACTCGGAACTCCCCCTTTTATAGTCGTGAACAAATAACTTTGACGGTTCTTTCTACCGTCATTCAAAATATCAAAATATCAACGACATATTTAAAAGGTGGATATCCGTTAGGAATATTTTCTATGTTTTGCTACACTATTTCTTAAGATTTTAGCTAGTCTACTTTTACAAACATACTGAAATAATGAAAGAATTATTGAATAATGTAAATTAGATACTTGTTACAAGTTTTAGGTTATGCAAAACATTACTATTTTATCAAGTTTTTAACAGTAAAGAATACTTATGATAACAATAAAAATACCTTTAACTAGGATAATCTATTAAGTGCAAAAAATTCTCAATTTTTTGTAGAGTAAGAATATGATTGTAACTCAAAATCACCAAAAAGTGAGTTACGATGTTGTTGCATGCAGGTGTCGATATGATTTTGAATCAGTAAAATTGTAAATATATTATTTTTAAATAAAGGATTTTTACATTAAATAATTGGTTTTTAATCGTTTCAGCCGATAGACGTCCACTGCTGGACCTAGGCCTCCCCCAATTTTGGGAGGGTTTGCCATAATCGCCACGCTTGGAAGGCGGGTTGGCGATCGCAGTATGGTATGGTGGTGGGTACGATCCTTAGTCGCCTTTTACGACACCCACGGGAAGTAAGGGGTGGTGGTATTCTTTAAGTCCGGCACCACACAGACCTGGTATGGTATGGTTCCTGGTATGTTATGGACCTGGTATGGTTTTTAATAATATTATGAAATAACTTATCTGTCTATTTACTCACCTCAGTGCATAATGTTGGATGATAATCGTATACGGAACCCATATAATTGTGCATCGCATCGAACGCGAACCACGTTGGTTTAAAAATCTCATCTGTTCCTGAGCCTGTTTTGTTGAGTCTTTAATCTTTTTCAAATTATCTCTGTACTGTGTTAGTAGGCTATTTCTCTTCTTTTTAAGTTCTTCTAATGTAAACGGCACGGAGAAACTATTTTTTATTGTAATCCATGCGTCGTTTACCAGGTTACGATTTTTGTGATCCCTGTTTTTCGGATTCCATATTGAGGGTTCTGTTTGAAGTAGCTCAATAAATTCTATTACTGCGTCATTACCCCACTCCATTATTGACGCTCAAAATACCACTCACAGATTAACTATTGCATACAACTGCTCCGTTCAGCGGCGCACACGCGACTAAACACTGCAACAAGTGTGGCAGGCCGCACAAACTTTGAACTTTGTTTACTTTGATGTGCGCACTAAAAACCGACACATGATGGCAAACTACAAATATGTACTTAACTTTGCACAAATACGCAAATGTCAGTGCCACACTTCGCGACTTTGTAGGTATTTGCGTATTTGAACATATGTCTGGCGCCGGCTTAAAAACAACCCACGTGTTTGAAACCCCCAAATTATTCAAATTGAGCATTTTGGGTAAGTAAATATGTAATAATAAAAATAAAGATCCATACCTGTGTTATTGGAATCCATCAATTACACTTAAAAAACTGACACAGAAAAAAAAAATTAATGTTGTCACTTTTGTTGTGTTTGTAACTTTTGTTGACGGTCAAGTACCGACTACCTGAAAGCGGTCGGGGTGTATCGCAGGGAGGTGGTGGGGCTCAGTTAGGATTCTTGGAACTGTCATTCTAGCTCTGCATGTGCTATTTTATGTGTTTGCCGTAAGTTTTTAAAATTCAATTTTGGCCGCGTAAATGTGGAATATTGACGTATGTGCGTCGGTACGTCGAATCCAGCTATGTATTGAAAACAATGGATGATACATAGCTGGATTCGACGTACCGACGTACGTGACGTAAACTTTATCTGATTAAATTCCTTATCTGATTGAATGGTTCGACCAGGAACACTAGCTGGATTTGGTCAGAAACGCTGTTTGTGCTTGTTGTTTTTCTTCATAATTCTGTTCTTTCACCTCTGCATCCAATAATCTTGATTTGACAAATTCTGTCAGTCGTTTTCTCTGTAGTCATTGTTTCAATACTTGTCATGACATTATCATACTATAGAAGGACTGTCTCTGTATCATAGCAGATAGTAGGTAGCATACCTTGTCCATTGCATCTACAGTACATCCAGCGGCTGTTAGTTCACATATTATTTATTTATTTATTAAGGTACACCAACAGCTTCTATATACGAGTATATATAAATATATGTCTGTCTTTCGAAAATAATCCTGCAATTTCTCACCTTTTCCGCATTTCCAGGTAAGCTTACGTTTCAGATACAGTTTATTGAATATACTTTTCCTCTCGAAGGTGTACCTACTCTAACTGATGCATCATTTATTAATTAATTAATTAATTTATTAAATGATAAATGATTTATTTTCCGTAAGTAGGTTTTTACAAACACTTTTACACGTCATCATATTTTTTAAACTAGATGTGGTCGGCGTTTCCTATCTGACTACTCTGAGAAGAAAGGCCGAAACAAACTCAGAGGTCACAGTCTCTTTTAAAGTCCAGACAAAATCTTGGTCAGATCGTGTGAAGACCATGTAGATTGATGTCTGAAATAGTCTTTTGAGGAAAGAACCACACAGATTGAGCGGACCTGTCCAATCAGTGCACGCATTTGTCAAAAATCGTGCAGCTCGACTCAGAAATGAGGAGCTCAACGATTCGACGAACAATACCAAAGAAAGGACATTTGGGTAGGCCGCGTAAATTACTCAAACTGCCAGATCATGATTAAAACTAAGAAGGAAAACAGAAAAAAAAATGACCCACATAGTCCTCACATTCACAATAATTAAATGAAAAGAAAAAAAAAATACTTTACAAAGTAAATATTCATATCATTGTCTAAATAAAATTCATCAATGTCAATGTGTATATAAAAATCCGGACATAATCTTTGAGGACCATGTAGATTAGTGTCTGAAAAGATCTTTTGAGGAAAGAACCACACAGATTGAGTGGACCTGTCCAGTCAGTGCACGCATTTGTCAGTAACCGTGCAGCTCAACTCAGAACTTCAGGAGCTCAACGATTCGACGAACAATACCAAAAACAGGACATTTGGGTAGGCCGCATAAACTACTCAAACTGCCAGACCACGATTAAAATGTAAACAATGACCCACATAGTCCTCACATTCACAATAATTAAAATAATATAATACTTTATACAGTAAATGTACATGTCATTGTTTAAGTAAATAGATACTTACTTAAAAAAAAAAAGAAAATATTAAAGTGTAAAAATTGCAAAATAACATTCACTGTCTAAACCTATTGGAGCAGCTCAATCCCAAGCCTTTTTGTCCTCAATATAGTCTTTTACAGTATAATAGGCTTTCTGGCATAGTTTTCGCTTTATAAAAACTTTGAATTTATTTAGGCTTAGTTCTTGAATGTGGCTAGGAAGTTTATTATAAAAATGTATACATTGGCATCTAAATGAGCCACCTATTTTCTTGAGCCTTGTTGTAGGAACAACAAATTTGTGTTTGTTCCTAGTATTTATGTTATGGATATCACTGTATTTTTTAAACAGATTAATATTTTTATGTGCATACAAAAGATTATCATAAATGTACTGAGAAGGCACAGTCATTATATTAATCTCTTTAAATTTGTCTCTGAGGGAGTGTCTAGGACTTAATTTATAAATAGAACGAATTGCCCTTTTTTGTAAAATAAAAATTGTCTGAATATCGGCGGCATTTCCCCACAACAGAATACCGTACGACATCACACTATGAAAATAACTAAAGTAAACTAAACGGGCTGTCTCTAAATCAGTCAAATCACGAATTTTCCTAACGGCGTATGCTGCAGAGCTAAGCTTTTTTGACAATTTATCTATATGGGGGCCCCATTGAAGCTTGGCATCCAACGTTATGCCTAAGAATACTGTGGTATCTTCGGGTTTTAACTCTTCATCCTTAATGAGAACACTAGTTTCTACTTGTCTAACGTGGGGTATCGTAAACTTAATACATTTCGTTTTTTTCCGTTAAGAAGTAGGTTATTGACATTAAACCAGTTAACTACTTTTGCAAGGGCGTTATTTACATTGTCAGTAACCAGCTGCTGACGTTTGATTTTAAACAAAAGAGAAGTGTCATCTGCAAACAACACTATATCATGATTATCCTTTATGAGGTACGGCAAGTCATTGATATAAATAAGGAACAAGAAAGGACCAAGAATTGAGCCCTGGGGGACCCCCATTCTTACTACAGATCCGGGTGACCTTTTTCCGTTAACATCAACTCTCTGAATCCTATCACTCAAGTAAGAAGTAAGAAGATCCAGAGAGGCGTTCCGGATTCCGTAGTGGTGCAATTTCCTGATTAATGTGTCATGAAGAACACAATCGAATGCCTTGGACAAATCGCAAAAGACGCCCAAGGCATCGCATTTGTCCTCCCATGCATTATAAATATGTCCTAAAAGTTCAACTCCTGCATCGGTAGTCGAACGACCCCTTGTAAAACCGAACTGTTTATTATGCAGTAATTTATTGTTATTAAAAAATCTTTGCAATTGATTCAAAATAAGTTTTTCAAAAATTTTACTAAAGGTAGGTAGTACTGAAATAGGTCGATAATTAGTAGGGTCTGATGTACTACCCGATTTAAACAACGGTATTATTTTACTGTTTTTCATAAGATCAGGAAACTCACCACGGTCAATACAATTATTAAATATAACAGCTAAAGTAGGTGCTACAATGTTTATAATCGACTTAGCAACATCCACAGAATTACCCCATAGATCTGCGGTCTTTTTAACATTTAACGTGTGAAAGGTTTTAATTATATCGTTACAGGTTACATATTCAAAGTGAAATTCAGAATCACAAACTGAAACGTTTTCTTTAAGTAAAGACTCTGCGGCAGCGGGTGATGAGTTAAGAGATTTAGTAGTTGATACTGGAATCTCTGCAAAGAAATTTTCAAAGGCCGCGGCGACTTGAGAATCTGATTTAATTATATTGTCATCAATAGCAAGGCTGTAGTCACTACTTAGGGTGCATGACCTTCCCGTTTCGCTATTAATGACATTCCAAGTCGTTTTAATAATGTTGCTACTATTTTTAATTTTTGAACTCAAATAACGTGACTTGGCAATACTACAAACTTTTTTAAATATTTTAGAATAATTCTTAACATATAAATTAAATTCAGCAGTGTTTATACAAATCCGTTCTTCATATAATTCATAAAGTCGTTTTCTACTTTTATGTATACCAATGGTGGCCCAGTCACTGAAGGAAGCGTTACTATTAACCGATAATCTTTTTGGAATAAAAGTGTTATCAAATTGTGTGCAATACATATTAAAAAAAATCATTATATTGTTGATTAGGGTCATCATTAGTGAATAAAAGTGGTAATTTACCCAAGAGTTTAGTTTTAAATGTTTCCAAGCGATTAGTTGTTTTTGGGTTAACAGTGATATCTTTTTTAGTAACTTTTTTGTTGTAATTTGGAATACTGATCAATTGTCCGCAATGATCTGAGTCTAATAAGTTAATAATTTCTTTGTGAGTCGGTATAACATCTGTATAAACTGTGTATAGGCATGTGGCACTAGTAGGAGTTATTCTAGTGGGCTCTAAAAATTGGTTAGCAAGATTGTGTGACTGAAACAAACTTATAATTTTAGTACTTAACCCAGAATTTTCTAACAAATTAACATTAAAATCACCACAAGTGATGATAGACTTTTTTGTATTACAGATTTTGTGCAACACTTCATCCATAACTTTTTCAAAACAATCATACAATCCTGAAGGTGGTCTGTATACACTTAATATAATGAACTGCTCCAATTCTATACAGGCTATTTCAATTGTTCGCTCAACAGAGAGGCTTACGATATCCTTTCGGTCCTTAAACTTAAGCTGGTTATTTATTAAAATTAATGAGCCACCATGTATAGCATTTACTCTGCTGAATGAACTACCTGGTGATTACTAAAATTGAACATGAACTGGTGGCTTTTAAGCCAATGTTCTGTCAAACAAAGATATTGTTACAATTCAGGAATAATTCTACTTCTAAGTCTTTGTTTAAAAATCCTTGAATATTTTGATGCACCAGATTGATACTATTTAATTTTTTTACACTTTCATTTGACTTATTATTTGCCTTAGTTACATTTTTGCAAGAGGTTGCCTCTATTGTCTTAATGTCTAATTTAAATGATGATTAATGTCATTAATTTTGACCAAATTATTGGCAGAATACTTTAAAAAGTCATTGCATTGCTCAATAGGAGCAATTTGTTTAGCCAAATGTTTGGCTGAAATTGAAAAAAAAATATGATAGCGGCACAGCTATCTGTCTTTTAACACTTTGCGGGACACTTAACGCCTCTCGACGTAATAACAATAAAACTTCTATTGTGTCTCGTTCAGTGTCCTTCAATGTGTTAAGATAGTTAGAAAGATAGTACATAACAATATTGTATCTATCTTTTGTCAAATATAAATTATTACCAACATAATAGTTAGTATCAATTAACTGGAATTGGTTATCATTATATGTCAAATTGTGCAATGTCATGTTCATATCAAATCTTAAGTTATTTTCTTCCTGTGGCAAACTGTTACTGTAAGGGAATGTAAACAATACAATTTTTCTTAATCTAAGGTTGCACAATGTTCGATGATATTGGAGCAATTCTCCTTTATTTAAATTACCCCTATTTCCCATAAATATTAATAAAGTTGTTTCCTGCTTAATGTTATATTTAATAACTTCTTTCATAATATCAAATAAAGAACAACCAGGCATACAGTAATTTATTATTGAGTGTCCCGGATATTCATCTGTCAACAAGTGACCTAAGTCCTTTCCAATCTCATCACAAAATAATACAATATCATGATTTACATTTTTTTTACATGGTCTAATGGAACTATTAACAGAGGGAATAGTCAAATCAACACAAGGATGCAGTAATGTGGTATTGCATGCTGATAATGAATGGTCTGGTGTAGGTACAGTGGATGGTGTTTGACAGCGCTCACAGCTGTTTGTTTGTGAGTTCACCAGCTCATTCATTGCCAACACATATTCCCTCATTAGATCTTCAGAGGTATTATATTTGTTAGTCATAGATCTTAGTTTCTCCTGCAGCTGGTCAAGTTGAGATTGCAAGTCCTGTGTGTCAATATTGTATTTCCTAGTACTTTGCTCCAAATTAAAAGAATACATATCTAACTGTTTAAGCAAATTTAACCTTTCCCTATTAAGTTTTACATTTTTAATAAAGAACTTTTGTCTTTTTACCATTTTTTGGGTTTTAACAATGTATTTATTAATTTTGATGTACTTTTTGAGTTTATTTTTACTAGTGACTACCCTCACTGATTTACATGATTTTGATTCATCATCACCTGTCAAATCAATAGTGTTAGTAGGGTTTATGGCAGAAACCATTGACGGGGCAATAGACACCAACTCATTGAACAGACTTTGGTTCAGCGAGGCAGTGATGTTAAGGTTTGTAGTCTCAAGTTGTGTAATCTGACTTTGAGCCTCATGTAGCTGCTGTTGTAATAAGTGTTTGTGGCTAAGAGCTTGTTCATACTCTACGCTACACTGGCTGAACCCGTCCACAACAAGCTGAAGTCTATCCCGTTCTTCTATGGCATCAGTGTATTGAGTATATATCTGAGCCATTTCAATTTTTAATTTCCTATTCTTTTCATGGGCATCAAAGAGCACCCTTTCATTGTCATCTATTTCCTTAATTAGTTGGTCACAGGACTCCTTTGACGCCTTTAAAGCGCTCAAAGCCTCATTGAGTTTGGACTCTTCGAGACGAGCACGGGCGCTGCGAGTCATAATCATGATTAAAACTAGTAAAGAAGCGACAAGAAATTAGAAAAGAGAAGGTTGTTGTGGCAGGAGTTGGAAAGATGATTAGTTTAATAGGAGAATATAAAAGTCGGTCAGTAGGTCGTCTTAGGGGCAGAAGTCAATGGGAAAAATGAGATTTAGATGTAAATAAAAGGAGTTCTGTCACCAAACCTAAGTAAGGTTATGTTTACGTTCAAAGGTCATTGGCATCAAGTAGCCTTACTAAAAGTGAACAAAGTAGGTAATTGCAGGTGAAATTATACTAATTGTAGTACGTAAACTAACTAATAGCAAGTAAAATATAAAGTATTGTACCTGATATCAAGATGACAATGCAAATTCCCTTGTGCCGGTAACTGTCACCGATTTACATTGTTATATTTACACTTAATTTGCACTAGGTATGTGAATCTAACACAAAATACACATTATTATCCTATTTACTTGAAGAGTAATTGGAAATAGGCCTAAAAAACAACGAAATTTAATATTTAAGATTAAAATTTCAAGGACAAATTTTAAACAGCTGTTAGCTGTAGCTATGCAAATTCCCTTGTGCCGGTAACTGTCACCGATTTACATTGTTATATTTACACTTAATTTGCACTAGGTATGTGAATCTAACACAAAATACACATTATTATCCTATTTACTTGAAGAGTAATTGGAAATAGGCCTAAAAAACAACGAAATTTAATATTTAAGATTAAAATTTCAAGGACAAATTTTAAACAGCTGTTAGCTGTAGTGTTGCCACAGGAAAAAAATGCAAATTTTAAACAGCTGTTAGCTGTAGTGTTGCCACAGGAAAAAAATGCAAATTTGAAACAGCTGTTAGCTGTAGTGTTGCCACAGGAATTAAACTTATACACACTATCTTTACAGGATGACCCCAATACACTATTGTATTGGGGTCATCCTGTAAAGATAGTGTGTGTTTTGGTGGTTTGCACACAAAATAAAATGAAAAATGAACTTACAGCTAATACTTAAAAATCTAAACTTTAAAAATACAAAGCACTTTATACAATACATCAAAATCTAAACTTTAAAATACAAAACTTTTTTTTTCTTTTAATGCCATAGCTCGCTGGGGCGATGATATCGTTAAAGTCGCTGGTACTCGCTGGATGCGAACAGCAGAAATAGAGACCGCTGGTCATCTCTGGAGGAGGCCTTCACCTTCGAATAAGAGGGGTTCTTGCTATTCGAACTTTGATGTAATCGTTTAGATATTTATAAAAAGAAATGTATCAAATCAATCAATCAAACAATTCTAATCTTAAATAAGAGTAAAATAATTATTTCATTTACTTTTTATCGTGAAAATTATAAGATATTGTAAAGAATTTAATTGTATAATTAGGATTGCATGCAGTATTTATATTTTTTTAATTTAAACAGCAAGAAATAAAAGGCTATTTTATTTTATTTATTTATTTTAATGCTATAAATACTTAAACAAAAATATGAAACCAAACAACGCAGAATACTAATATTTGAATGTAACTAACAAAATTCAACAAAACTCTTGCGAATTCACTCAAATTGCACGAAAATATGTCTATTCTCTCATGTACTTCATTTAGTACACATATTGTGCGAATGAGGGGTGTTTTTGACAGCAGGTTGGTTTTGGCAGCAGGCACGGCCAGCAGTGGCGGTCGCCGCCGCCTCCACACGTACCGATCAAGCACGCACAGCTTCAGGTGACGCAGCACACCCGGGTCATGAGCTACTCCACGTAGGAGCTTTAGCACATACGCCGCAAGTGTAAATTCCCGGCGCACTCTGAGTTCGACGTACCCCACCATGTCCAGTACAAACAGTGTAGGATACATCAGCGGGTAAAATAGGTAAACCCCATAAAGTTTAAAATACAAGTGTCTTGTAAATTTATTCTGGACTCGCTCCAGCATGACATTGTATTTCGCTTCATGAGGAGCCCAAATCACCGCACTGTGTTCCAAGGGACTCCTTACCAAAGCGTCATACAGCACCCTGAGTGTGTATCCCTGCGACTGTCTCAGCACGAAACCCGCCTTCTTGCAAATCTTAACTATATGATCCCGGAAAGTTAGATCCGGGGTAAGCAGTACTCCTAGATCTCGTACCTGAGACACTCGCTGCATCGGCGCTTCCTCTAGTTTGTATTCGTAAGCTAAGGCAGTCTTCGCGCGCGTAAATGTCATCACTGAGCATTTCGCTGTGTTAAAAGCGAGTTTATTTTTGTGGCTCCACTCTACCACTCTATCTATGCCTTCCTGCAATCTCTCACAGTCCGATTCACCCTTGACCTCGAGCAGCAATTTGAGGTCATCTGCAAACAATAAACATAAAATATGTTTAACTACGTCTGGTAAGTCATCATTAAAATAAATTCGAGAGGACCCAAATTGCTGCCCTGGCTCACGCCTGACCTGGTGTGGTATGGCTCGGATTCGAACCCGTTGTAGTCAACGTACTGCTGTCGGTCTTTCAAGTAGCTGGCGAAGAACTGTAGTAGGTTTTAATAATAAATACATGTATTTTATATATATGTATTAAATGATAAAGAAATAAGAAAATTAAGAAAACAATTTAACTCAAACCATAGAGTTCTAAGATTTATTTATTTACCGAACATGAAGTCCGATAATGCTTTACTATTAGTAATTTGCGGTTTTGTGCTCTCCTTAGCCCTCTCATAATCCGATAAGATTTTCGCATTATTTGTAGAGATAAGAGAGTAGGATTGTGAACTCCTAGCATCAGCAGGATATTTAACAAACTTTGGGTATGTTACAGAAGGCATTTTACAAACCAATCAAAGATTACAATTTCTATTCAAATTAAACAAAGATTATAACTCTTCTTAGAATGAATATACAAGTGTAATATTTTTCTTACAATAAAGACTATTTTCTGAAGGTATTAAAGATCGATTTCTTCTTTTTCACATCAAACAAACGCGAATTGAAATGTTTTTCAGCACCTGAACTATTACATTCAGAACGAACAAAATTAATTGGTGCATCAACATAAGCATGATACTCCGCGCTTGGTGTTGGATAAGGAACCGATCCCGAATTACCTTGGTAAACGGATGAATTTTTAGGATAATTATCATTTCTATTCTGATTTTTATTCGACATAATTATTAGGTTAATTACTAAATATATTTAACAAGAATATGAAATCTAAAATTTTCATCTTACAATTTAGAAAAATGTAGTAAATTACCCTGAAGGGGTGTATTTTACTTGAAGACGCCAAGCAGGTAACGGCAACTTAGATGTTGAAGTAAACGTAAGTGACTCAACCGATCTGAAAGTGTAACCGTTAAGAGCGTTTACGCCGAACGGCATTTCATACAATCTTTCAAGCCCTTATTTTTCGAAATGAATGAACCGATTTTAATGAAACTTCATACCCATAAGCAGGATACAAAGGTCTAAAAAGTTAGCAGAAAACATTTTCAAAATGTCTTATTTAAAAAAAGATAACTGAAAATCTCTGTTTCTATGAAACATTTAAAATCGGTCTAATTTGGCTGTGACACTATTTTTTGAAAATGTTTTCTACTAACTTTTTAGACCTTTGTATCTTGCTTATACATATGAAGTTTCATTAAAATCGGTTCATTCATTTCGAAAAATAAGGGCTTGAAAGTTTGTATGAAATGGCGTTCGGCGTAAACGCTCTTAACTACTAGACGTTGGAAAACTCTAAACATATCATCGGGCTTAACAAAGACTGCAGTTTTATCCTTATTGAATAAACTTGCAGAATACACAAAACTCCCACCCAACTTAATCACCTTAGCGACACCTGACAAATCGTAATTGATTGTCGGATCAGCAGAAATCGCAGTCATCAATGCAGATGCGAACGATTCCAACTCATCCCTAGGAGAATCTTCAGGTGATTTTACAATAGGTAAAGATAGCGCCATAACTATGGAGCAAACAAGTACAATGGTATATTTTAACATTTAAAATACTGCGTAAAGTATTGCGAGTATAACTATCTCTAATTTAATCTTACAATAGAAATTCAAATTCAAATTCAAAATTCAAAGCATTTATTTCAATTAGACCTTGTACAGGCACTTTTGAATTGTCAAAATTAAATAGTCTGTCAGTTAGTCCGCAAGTTGAAGCTAGTTGCCCATTCCAAAACGTAGATCTCTATGGAGAAGAACGGGCAAGAAACTCCATGGACACTCTTTTAAATCAAGATATTACAAAATCCTGGGTACATTATTCTTGTTGCTTCTATATGTGAGAACAATGTAAAAAAAAAAGACACAAAGAAGAAATAATTCAAAATATAAGATTAAAAATAAGCATTGGCAGTTAAGAGATGACCAGTCTCAACCGAAGGCGCCCGTTCACGAACATGACGCGTGGATCAGCACCATCCAACTCAACCAGTTTGTAGGGAACTGAATGATCCAACACACGCGCCGCCATCGGTGAGAGATTTAAGTGAGCATGACAAGTTCTCAACTGCCATGCTCTTTCAAGTCAACATCAAAAAAAATCATAATAAACGGAAACATGGTTCTTACATTTACAAAATTAAAAAAATGCTTCTAAATTATACAAAACTATAGTTTGCAATTTATTTAAGAGGTTAATAGAATTTAAAAAATAATAAAAAACAATTATATGAACTCATATAACTTGTCAGTAAACTAATTCTGGAGAAAGAACATAAACATTGTCTTGAGTTAATCAGGGCGACCAACTATTCTTATCGTTTAAGTAATCGTTGATGGAATAGTATGCCTTTGAACAAAGTTTGGATTTTATTTGAGCTTTAAATGTATTAAAAGGCAAATCTAGTAATGAAGAAGGTAGCTTGTTATAAAAGGTTATACCAAGCCCAACAAATGAGTTATGCACCTTATGAAGCCGGTGAAAGGGAGCGCGTAGTTTGTCCTTATTTCTAGTGTTAACATTGTGAATATCACTGTTTTTAGTATACAAGTGTATATTTTGCCTAATAAATAAAATGTTGGCAAAGATGAACTGTGATGCAACCGTAAGAATTCCAATATCTTTAAAAAAATCTCTTAGAGAAACTCTGGCACCTAACTGGTATATTGCTCGAACAGCTCGTTTTTGCAGGACAAATATATTTTGTATATCAGCGGCTTTGCCCCACAGCAGAATACCGTAGGACATAACGCTGTGAAAATAACTAAAATAGACTAAACGAGCTGTATCAACGTCAGTGTATTGTCTTACTTTCCTGACGGCGTAGGCAGCCGAACTGAGCCTTCCTGCTAGACTTGATATATGTGGTCTCCACTGAAGTTTGGCATCTACTGTTATTCCCAGAAAAACTGCCGAGTCCACAGTTTCAAGCACCTCTTTATGTAAGACGATGTTGGGTCCTAGATTTCTAACATTCGGTAAGGCGAACTTTACACATTTCGTCTTCTTGGCATTAAGAACTAGGTTATTTGACGTAAACCAATTCGTAACTATTGAGAGCGCACTGTTTACGTCGTCAAAATCTTGTCTATTCCTGTCTACTTTAAAAATAAGAGAGGTATCATCTGCAAACAGTACAACGTCACAGATGCCCTTTAAATGGAATGGTAAATCATTGATATATACTAGGAACAAGAAAGGACCCAGTATTGAGCCTTGCGGTACACCTAACTGAACTGGTAGCCCGGAAGATTTCACACCATTAACATCCACACATTGGAACCTATTATGTAAATAAGAATTTATTACCTTGAGAGCTTCGTTTTGGACACCGTAATGACGTAGTTTACGTAAAAGCGTGTCATGGTGCACGCAATCAAAGGCTTTGGAGAGATCACAGAAAACTCCAATAGCATTTTTCGAATTCTCCCATGCATTATATATGTGTTTCAGCAAAGCAACACCCGCATCTGTAGTCGAACGACCTTTTGTAAAGCCATATTGTTCATTATGAAGGAGGCTGTTTAAATTAAAATGTCTTAGCAACTGCTTGAGTATTAATTTTTCAAATATTTTGCTAAATGCAGGTAAGATGGAAATAGGCCTGAAATTGCCAACGTCATTTTTATTACCTGATTTAAATAATGGTATGACTTTACTACTCTTCATGAGGTCAGGAAAAGTTCCTAAATCAACACATTTATTAAAAGTAACAGCTAGATAGGGGGCTACGATGTCTATTATATTACTTAAAAGTTTAATGGAGATGCCCCAGTAATCACCGGTGTTTTTAGACTTAAGTGTGTTAAAAACATTAACTACATCACGCGGGGTTACATGTTCGAAGCTAAATAAGCGACTACATTTAGGTACACTGCTATGCAAAAGGTTTTCAGCTTTAGACGGGGAGGAATTTAAGGAGCGAGTCGTAGTTATAGGTATGTTGGCAAAAAATTCATTAAATGCCTCAGCTACGTCAGCTGCTTTGTTAACTAATTTGTTGTCGACCATAATTTCAAGTTGTTTTTCTTGTTTAACCGATTTACCAGTTTCATTTTTAATAATTTTCCAAGTTGTTTTTACTTTATTATTAGAATTTTTAATTGTATCGCTTAAAAATTTTGATTTAGCAAAAGCACTAATCTTTTTGAATAATTTTGAATAATTTTTAACATAATCTAGGAAAGGAGTATCAAACCTGTATTTTTTCAAACCATATAACTCGTACAGTCTCGCTCTACTTTTATAAATACCTGGAGTAGCCCATTGGTTAAAGCCAACCGAGGAGCCATTAATGTTAATGGTTTTGGTCTTAAAAGTAGATTGGTACTCTTTTTGCACAACATCAAAAAGGGCACCATAAATTTCATTAGGATCCTCTTGTTCTACTATAGATGGTGTAATTCTATGAGCTATATTATTTTTAAACATTTTGCAACGACTAGCTGTATAAGGCCTGCATTCAAGCTTATGCGGCTTTTTATTTAATGGCATGGGGAAGCTAGCTAATAAACCACAGTGGTCGGACGTTAAGTCAGTTAACACTAATTTATTTTTGGCATCACAATCACTAAATATATTATCAAGACAAGTTGAAGAAGATGCCGTGATCCTGGTAGGTTCAAAAAACAAGTTAATTAAATTATAAGACCTAAACAGATTGAGAAGTCTAATACTTAATGGAGTAACATCTAAAATATTAATATTGAAATCTCCACATAAAATAATACTTTTGTTACTTGATTTCAACCTATTGAGAGAATCCTCCATTACCGATTCAAAACTACTAAAATCCCCAGAGGGGGGTCGGTAAACGCAAATTATAACATATCGCTCAAGTTCAACACAAGACAATTCTATAGTGCGCTCAATTGAAAGATTAACTAAATCTAAACGTTGTTTACATTTCAACTTGTTTGAAACAAGAACTAAAGAGCCACCGCGAATAGCACTTTTTCTCACAAATGCACTCTGTACGGTAAAGTTATCATCATCGATAAACACTACTTCATGTTCTTTCAACCAGTGTTCAGTCAAACATAACACCTGAACATTGTAGTTCTCCATAAATAAACTTAATTCTAGCTCTTTGCCGGACAGACCCTGCATATTTTGATGTACAACATTCAACATATGCGGCTGACCCGTTGTCGCACCTAATAGTTTAAACTACAAGGCGTATTAGAAGTAGTGTTAGTACCACTACTAACAGTAATCGATGGTACACTACAAGTACCAGTGTCACTGAGTATATTGTATGCTAAAAGATTAGCAATTTGTCTCCTACAACTAGGTGGCAAATACATAGTGTAATTTGTCAGTTTGTAATCAGTAATGAATTGATTACAATCAAAATATAAAATAGCGTCACTGTGACGACAAGTCCTATTATAAATGAACATATTTAAATTATAAATAAGCTTATTTTGCTCATGAGATAAATAATATGAATAAGGCAAGGCACAAAAAATAAATTTACAATTATTGGTCTCATGAAGATGTAACATCAAATGGACACATTCAATTATGTCCTTTTTTCTAACATTTAAACTATCCCCGTATAATAATATAACAGTTGAACTAGGGTTTATTTTTGTCAATCTGATATTACTAATTAATTGGCTAATACTGGCACCGGGTGAACAATTATTAATTACATATTGTTGCGAACACTGATTAAATATCCTACCAAATCCTTGACCAAATTTATCAGAAAATACATAAGTAGTGTTAATCAAATTATTCATGGTTTTGCTATTATCATTAATACAGCTACCTACTGGCTGAGCCACTGAGGGTGTGGGTGTAATAGGTTGAGGCTGCAGTCCCTGGGAGCAGGTACAACTAAAAGAGAGGTTATTTGTCAGAGACTCATACCTCTCCGCATTATACTTGACCAGGTCTGCTAACTCATTAGCCTCCTGCATGCGCTTACTCAGGTCTTGTTGAGAAGCCTCATATTTACTAAAGATTTCCTTTAGAGCATATTCCCTAACAAGCAATTCATCCTGCAGGTGCTGAGTGTCTGTGTCATACATAGTATTACATAATTCTAATTCACTGTTACAGTTCTTTAATTCTTGTATTAAATTCAATTTCTTTTGCCTAAGTTTTGTATTTAATTTATTTACTTTTTGGCATTTTAAAGATTTTTGGGTTTTTCTAATTAATCTATTAATTTTAATATATTTTTTTAACTTATTGTGACTAGTAAACAATTTGCTTTTAATGATAGTATCATCAGTTAAATCTATTGTTACAACTGGCTCAACATATGTGGGTCCGGACCCGCTACCAACCAACTCATCATAAAGACTGCAGGTGATCGCAGACTCTTCACTGGCTTTGAGAGATTCCAAATGGGTTATTGTGTTGTGGGCTTTGCATAATTCCCGTTCAAGTTCCGAGATGCGTCTCAAAGCCAGTTCGTGGGTGTCGCTACATTCCTGGAAATTTGACACTAGTTGCCGGAGGTGTTGATGCTGGTCAAGTATGTCCATATGCTGTACATGTAGTTCAGTCAACTGGTTCTTAAGCTCAGTGTTCTTGTCATTAATGAACTTTATTTCTACCTCGCTGTCATCCCTTTCCTGAAGAAGCTGTTTGTTCTGTTTTATAGTAGATTCCAATTCTTTCAATGTAGCCCTCAGTTTTTCATCCAAGGATGCTGCTCTACGGGTCAACATGTTGCCAGACCAACCCTAGAGGCACCCTGGAAAGAGAGAAGAGAAAGCCAAGTGAGTGAAAGGAATAAGAGAGAGTGATGAGATGTGGATAATAAGTACTAGGATGAAGTCAATAAAAACAAAGGAATAAAAGTTAAGATGAGTGTGTAATCTCAAGTATGGGATGAAAATTCTTAATTGTCTTAATATTAATATCGAGATAGGAATATTCTAAAATAAAATTAGAAAAACAACAAAATTAGTTTGCAAAAAGTTTGGGGGTAGGTACTACTAATACTATAATCTAGTTTTTGTCATTAATTTCAAAAAGTGGTTCTAATTCTGTAATTAAACCTATCGGCGGTAAGTCTAATAATAAAGTACAGTGATTTCGAAGGGGTCTCTAACGTATTCTATGTGATTTATCCTAATAATGCTTGAACATAAGGTTCAGCACAGTAATGACAATTAAAGGGTTCTTTACTAGGTTGTACACTGGGACTAGCAGCATAAGCATTAAATGGGAAAAGGTGCAATAATACTAGTTACTTCTATGATTTTACTTATACTTAAAGGCTTAAATTAAAAGAAATACTCCCCGGGTTATGTGGTGATTTCAAATCCGTCTGTTGGATGACAGCTGGTACTAAATTATTGATTTTTCATTGATTATTCCAACGAAATAACTCACAAACACAGATCCTTATTATTTATAACTAAATGTATATAAATTAAGCACGTTTATGATAATTAAACACGAAATTACATTAATTTTACAATTTAATTCTAACACGGAAGAGACAAACTAAACCCATGTCAATCCGGTTGACGCCTCGAATGTTGTTCGATTGAAGATTTCAAATAGAGCTCTAGCTTCCGGTTTAGTCTTAACCAAAATGTCAAGAATACGCTGAATTCCCTTATAATAGGCCTGCTTTGCATCATCTAATGATCCAAACTTGGTGTTTTGTTGTTGAGTGTTTGAAGCGGCGCAGTATTTTTCGCCGTAATCCAAAGCAGACATAACTTTGTCAAGAAGGTCAGCGACAATACCCGTTGTTGTATTTACGTACGGATCCTCAGGAAACCGAGAAGTCTTTGAGAACTTTTGAAATCCGGTGGATATCAAGTTCCCCAGTGTCTCCCTAGCTTCATCACGTCTAGCTTTAATAGCGAACGGTATTCGATGTGCTACACCTAAACAACGAACTAGATCTATAATACCTACAAAACTTTGACAAGAAATAAGTTCTACTTCGAACGACCAGTTAGAATAATTTCCTGTCATTTTAACAACAGGAACAACCTCTCTAATGTGATGTGTGACTGGAATGATAGTTCGCGCTGGTAACTGAATTACCTTTTGTTGTTTCTTAACTTGAGATCTAGTTGCTGCTAGGTCAGAAGAAGGCTCTTGGAAGTCGTGTTCAGAGACGATCTGATCGGATAGAATACTAGGTGAAGTCGGAAGTGAACCCTCAGATACGATTACTTCAAGAGATGAAGTACTACGAGGCGTCTTCCCGGTTGCCGCCTTCTTTCGCTCATGTAAAACACTAGATTCTCTAGTAGTGGATGAAGAGCGACGTGTCCTTCTAGACTCAATTTTGAACAACCTGAAGTTGCAACTCAATCAAACGTTCGTACCATAACCTAACCTCGTTACTATAGAATATAGAATATAATACAGATTTGAGATTAGTATCTACTATCTTGAAAATTAAACCCGAAATAACCGTTCGATCAATCGACGAGTTAAAATCAAGCGTAACAATTAAGGTGCGGAGTGCAGCCAATGTTTGCCAGCTTCATTAGCAGTACATCATTGTCGACGGTATCAAATGCCTTTTTAAAATCAAAATATGCCGCGTCTACCTGCACACCAGCATCGACAGCCGGCACCACCCTCGCCATGAAGTTAAGCAGATTAGTGGCAGTGCTGCGCGCCGGCCGGAACCCGTGCTGCGCGTCCGATAGCTGTGCGCTCACTTGAGCCTGCACGCAGCGTTGGATGGCAGACTCGAACACTTTTGCAGGTGTCGACAACACTGCCACCGGTCTGTAGCCACTGACATCCGGACCTGCCTTACCCTTGGGAACCGGAATCACTCGCGTGACTTTCCACCTAGGCGGAAACTTTGCTTGATTTAAACAAGTATTAAAGATATGAAGCAGGGGCTCAGCCAGCACCCTGCCACAGTCTCGGAACAGAAAAGCTGGAATGCCATCGGGGCCAGATGAGCGCTTTGGCTTGAGCTTTATGAACGCTTCCCTTACGTCTTGAAGACTGAGGGTCTCAATGTGCACTCGCGCACTGTTCGCCTCCGCCCCCGCCGCCCGCGCCTCCAGCCGCGGCCGCTCTTTATTATAAACAGACTCAAAAAATGACGCAAATTGTCGAGCACACTCCTCATCCGAAAGATGTTGACCATCTTTTATGATAATTTGCCTGTTTAACTTACTTCGTTTGGACCTAATATACTGCCAGAATGATTTTGGATCTTTTGAAAATTGATTTTGTATTTTTAACTTGTGTTCTTTGTGTGCAATTTCTATTGATTTTTAATACGACCTCTGTACTTTGAAAATTCAGAATAATCGCTATCCAGCTTTGTTTTATTGAAAGTTTTATGAAATTTAGCTTTATTATTTATATCTCTTATAATATCTGCGGTGTACCATTCGGGATAAACGTATCGAGAATTTTCACGTTTAAGCTTTTTCCGGGGTACACATCTATCTAAAATATCACTCAGTTTATCATAAAAAATATTCAACATATCCTCTAAATCATGCATGTCGTAAATCATACTCATCATCAATTCATCATTTAATTAGCTGTGTTACATTTCTTTACTATTTCTAAGTACTTATCTGACAAGCGTTGAACAATTACATTTTTGGCTTTGGCATCCATTTTGAGAAATTCTTCCGTTTTCTGGTTTCGCAACCCCGCGTTCAATCACACTCCATACCTGATTTTCCTCTAATAGTAGTTTAATTCTGAATTTCCATTATTGAAAGTCTGTTCTAGACTGAGATGCGGTAATACTTCCCTTGTACTTGATTCCGCAATTTTCTCGTCTTAGTTTTAATTGGAGATTTTTTGGTCACTGTTATATCGGCTGCGTATTTATTTTAATAAACCACTATCTCAACATGTTTAAACGATTATTGGCACTATTGCGCAGTAGAAGCGTATGTTAGTGACTTTTCATTAAAATAAGCTTTTTTCGTTTGTCATTTTATTAGCAAAGAGAGTTCTTACATCTTATTACAGAGTTGAAGCATAGACCATAGATAATATAAAGGTAAATATTTTAAAATTATGTTTTTCAATCAAACAGCACTCGCGCTCGTATTTAGATCCCTTTCTTGGCAGACGTTGCATTTGCCGCTGGATTAACTTCTTTTAACTTTGTGGGTAAAATGTCCCAAGCGTTTTTTTTTTGCAATCGTGTTCTTATATGTCTCACATGTTAAATCCCAGAGACAGTGCAAGTCTCTGTATAATTCTATAAATTCCCTTATGACTTTGTGATGTTCGTTCGCCATATTATACACAGTATGTGCGTCTGCGCTCTCCACTTGCACAAGCGCGACTGTAGTTCGCGCGGTTTTAAACAAGCAGCTACACGGTTTCAAACAAGTTTTAAAACAACGCTTCTGCCACTGGTTTGCAATGCAGGCCTTTCTACCAAGGACGTTTAAAGGTCATACGTTTGGTTTCAAACCACTGTCTACACTGTTTTGAACTTAGGTTTGAAACCACCGTTTCAAACCGTGTACCTACATCGTGTAATAGCGTTATTATCATATTCAACGACATTGTTATAGTCAGCATAACTTCCTTGAATCGCATCGTCGTCGTTGGGAATGTAAAATTGCGGGCCTAGTTGTTTTTCAATACTATGAAAAGTAATGCAAGATAATATAACTTTTGACTCAAACTGGCTGTAATTTCATATAATTAAGACAAGGATTTTTTTCTTTCATGATACCTAGTGCATTTTTAACCATCCTCCGAGTAGATTTAAAAGCACGCAAAAATATTTTTAGGCTTACTGTTTTCAGTATTTGTACTGGAATTCTAGGTGTCATGAGCCACTTTTGTAGACCATATCCACTATCTCCCAATATGATGGCATTGGGAAATGTTCTCTATCCACTTTCCCATTTCCGTGCTAATGAAGAACACCTCATCACTCTTGCATCATGAACTGATCCTGCCCATCTCGCAATTGCACAATCAACTTCTAAATTAGGTCCGCATAAGTTCATGACATTCATGGAATGGTTTGTTTCCGTTTCTGTCAACAAATTCCGATTCATTTTGGCGAGGTGCATCCATGTATTAGAGATCCATCAACTGTGCCAGCTATTCAGGGAATGTTATATGTCATAAACCTTCTGGGAATATTATTGCAATTATCGGGCCAGCGGACTTCTTCACCAAATAATTCGCTAGTCATTAATTCACAAACACGTTTTATACAAAGATGGACCGTCACTTTACTAACTCCGTGTGCATCTGCATCACATGATATTGTGGACCACATCCCATCTAATGTAATGCGCATAAAAATTTATCATGTGGTGTAAGTGGTATATTCCTCTTTGTTGTATGCTGAAGTTGCCGTCCAATTTTGTTTATCAAGTATTCGACGGTAGTTTTAGACACTCGAAATCGTTCTAGGAATATTCTATCACTTAAATTGAAAAGAAAAGTTTATTCTTGGTTTAAATGTGCGACGTCATACAGTTTGCACCAAATATTCATCTTCACTACTACTGCTATCCGTCGACGACGTGTGGTATTTTGCTGCAGCAAAACCAAATCTTTTATATTTAACATAAGGAGTTGTTATGTCCAACTATTCTTGCTATAATTGCTATAATCCAATACCTAAATCTGTTTTGGAGTACGAAATTGTATGAAACTCATTTTTTACCCACTTTTTGAACATTGTTACCACTAAAAAGCAAACCTTTAGTTGCCTTTAACTCTTTTTACATACAAATCTGTATTGTATACTATTAATTTCTTCCTTTGAGAGGATAGATGGCGCTGCTGTCTAGTGAACATCAATGTAAACAAGCTCCGTATTTTTTCTTAATAAAAAATAGTTTTAAGTGTTAATTTATAATGAATTCTGCTTAAATTTATAAAGTATGTTCCCAACTATATGGATAAGTGTTATCTAAGTGAAATAGTGAACCTTTGGACATAATAACATTCTAATAAATAAATGTAACAGTGCATAAATTACAACCAATAAATAATTATTGTTTATAAAGTGTTGACGCAGCGGTCACAAACTAACAAAACAACTATAATTGCGACACAATAACAAAAAATAAACAATAACAACATTGTTTCAAAACTTTTTCCTGTGATAAAGCTTTGTGTTGGCAAGATAAGTATAGTGAAAGATTAATAATAGAATTTGTAGTACTTCGTTTTCAAAAGTATCAAAATAAATTGTGTTTGTGAAAAAAAAAAGTGCAAAAATAACAATCGCATGAGTCATCATAACGACTTTTTAAAATTCAAAACAAATATACGACGAATGTTGAACACTATTTAACTTGCAAACTTAACGACTCAATTGGTCTAGTGGCCCAGGGAAGCGATCTCAAAACCGCGTACACGAGGTGCCGCGAGTTCAAACCCCAGAAACGGATTTACTTTTTATAAGATTTTATTTCAATCTAAGACAAATTCAAATAGATACAACATGAATTTCTTGGATAATATTACTTTCCGCCGTACCAGGACAAAGTCGGATTCGATCCTTAACGAAAGTGAGGTAGTTACTAATCATACATTAAATGAGACTGTCACGAGTGTACCGGAAATGTACGAAGACATCATCATCTGCCTAGCCTTTTCCCAACTATGTTGGGGTCGGCTTCCAGTCTAACCGGATGCAGCTGAATACCAGTATTTTACATGGAGCGACTGCCTATCTGACCTCCACAACCCAGTTACTGGGTAATACGACACCCCTTGGTAAGACTGGTTGTCAGACTTTCGGGCTTCTGACTACCCGTAACGACTGTCAAAGATCCACAAATGACAGCCGGGACCAACGGCTTAACGTGCTTTCCGAGGCACGGAGGGATCTCGGTATGTAAAGATGGTCACCCATCCACAGACCAACCGCGGCAAGCGTAGCTTAACCTGATCGATCGACCTGTGCGGCTGTTATTATTTAGCCACGGGCCCCTCCGAAATCCATACAAGACCATACATTCATACATCCATCCATCCATACATTCATACATTTCCGGGCCTCGGAAATGTACGAAGACGAAGAAGTTAATAAACTACGAGAACAGATTGCGACACTTAAACTAGATCTACAAAGCGCTCACTTAGAAATTGAAGCACTGTCTTTAGAAAACAGTAATCTCAAGACATTAAATGAAAATTTGAATAAAAATAATGACCTATATAAGAGAGTGACTAGCAGTCCAGTCAAACTAAAGTCGTCCAGCAAAAACAACAAGAATAATAAATCCAAACAAACACAAACCGAAACGCCGAAACCGGAAGAAAATATTAGTGCTACGCCAATAAAGCAAAGCAGAGATAATTTGGACAATAATACTCCTTTTTTTGGGCAGTCGCGTAAAAAATACTCGGAACGTAACAAAATATGCATCCTAAGTACAGACAACAAGAATAAATTGCTTCATATAGCAGAAAACACTTTCGAGACCTGTGAAAATTGGTACTACATCACACCCCGTGGAAGTATGCAACTTCTGTTAAAAGGCATCAGAGAAAAGCTGGTCAATTTCACTTTACTGGACTTCTGCATTATATTGCTAGGTGAAGAAGATTTTAAAGTCACAAACAGATATTTTGATAATATTTTACAAATTCGACAAGTTTTGCAAGAGATCACAAACACAAACATAATCATCTGCACTCCGACATACAAATTCTTCACAAATAACTACTTATACAATTCGAGAGTGGAAACTTTCAACAATTTATTATTTTTAGATACAACTACTCACGAATATGCCTACTTTTTGGATAGTAACAAGAATTTAAGATACGACGACACCATGTTTGACAGACGCACTGGCGTAATAAATTACTCCGGACTGCAATCTATTTTTAAGGATATTTTTAACACGGTTATTTATGTACAATCTACCAACATTGACTATAAATGGGAAGTTGACAGAAACAAGGACATTACTGCGGTTCAACAACATACAACAGAGCAGCTTTTTCGCTTGTGAGCCTTGACCTAAACGTAATAAACCAAAACATTGCGGGTGAACTGAATAAGAGTAATGAACTAAACACGCCTTGATTACAAAATATCAATATATTTCACCAAAATGTATGTGGTATTAGTAATAAGAAGAATGAATTGGATGTTTATTTACAATCTCTTGAAATGAGGGTAGACTACATATGTATTAGTGAACATTTTTTAAACGACAAGTCCGTACTTTCTTTTTCCTTAGAAAACTACAACCTGGTTTCATGCAACACTAGGAGTAAAAAGACTAGAGGTGGTAGTTTGATCCTTGGACATGTGGATAGAAAAGTAGAGAATATAGATGTAATTAACAAACTTTATAGGATGGACAGTTTTGAAATATGTTGTATTAAAGATATCGATACTGGTCTATACATATGTTGTTGTTATCGTAGTCCTTATGACAAGAATTTTGAACTTTTCATGACACGCATGGAAAAATTGTTGGAACATTTATTTAATAGGAAATGTATTATATGCGGAGACTTTAATATAGATTTACTTTTAGATAGTAAGAAACGCACTGAATTTGTCAGCTTATTATCTTGTTACAATTTTAGGTATCTTGTTAATACTGCAACTTATATTCGAAATGACTCATATTCGTGCATCGACAATATCCTAACTAATCTGCCAGAATGTTATGTAAAGGAATGTGAAGTAGACCATAATGGTCTGGCTGATGGACATGGAGGTCTTTTGGGTAATTTTTGGTTGGAAACTGTGACAAGTAAGTCACGTAACTACAACCAGCATATCGTTATAAATAGGAGAGTTTTGAGTTCCAATAACAACACACATTTTAAGCAGGGAATATTGAGACATAACTGGAGTAATATGGGAATTAATACATTTTTACAGAAGTTCTCAGAGATTTTTAAAAATAGTTACAAAAAAAAGAAACGTAAAATTAACCTTACAAAGTGTACTAAATTAAAATGGGTCACCAAAGGCGTGAAAATCTCCAGTAAAATGAAACGGTTTTTATGCGCTAATAATGGTAACAATCTTGAAACCAGTATTCTAAATTACAAAAATAAATACATCAGAATATATAGAAGGGTTATCACGAAAGCTAAACAAATAACAGTTAGGGAAAAAGTCAATAATTCAACGAACTCTAGCAAAGAAATCTGGCAAATTGTTAACAATTGTACAAACCGATCTAAAGTAACGCATACGGAACGTCTACTGTTAAAAATTGATGGCAAATTAGTTGATGATCCGGAAGAAGTAGCTAACACACTAGCAAAAGTTTTTGATAACAAATGTCTTACCAGTGACAGTAAAAATGAGGAAGCGACGTTATTACTTCAGCAGAGTACACAACGGGTCGAAAACGAACTTTGTTTTACTCTTACCACTCCAAATGAAATTTCTAATATTATCAGAAAGATGGATAATAAACGTTCTAGTGGATATGATGAAATTCCTATATCTGTTATTAAAGATAATTTAAATATACTTGCAAAACCGCTTTCTTACTTCTTTAATAAGTGTATTGGTGAAGGAATATTTCCAGAACAACTAAAAATAGCCAAGATCATACCGATTCACAAAAAAGGCGCAAAGTCTGATCCAAAAAATTACAGGCCAATCTCCTTGCTGCCAACGCTTTCAAAGATATTCGAAAAAATTATCAAATCTCGGCTAGTACTTCATGTTAACTTGAACAAAGTCTTACATAGAAGACAATTTGGATATCAAAAAAATGTTGGCACTGGAGACGCTATATATACCCTTGTTAATGATGTAATCGATAAAATTAATAATAAAATGAGAGTAGCTGGTGTATTTTAGATCTGAGTTCAGCATTTGACACCGTTGATCATGATCTACTTATAGCTAAATTAAATCACTACGGAGTGCGAGGCAAGGCCTCCCAACTTTTGTTATCCTATCTACAAAACAGAAAAATGTTTGTAGAAATCAGTGAGGTGCAAGATGGACATAAACGAAGTTATAAATCGCCTTTTTTTAATATTTGTGCCGGTGTTCCGCAAGGATCGATATTAGGGCCCATATTGTTCATTTTGTTTACCAATGACTTAATAAATTACATAAACAAAATTCTCCCAGACATACAACTCGTTGTTTTTGCGGATGACACAAATGCCATTATTGGGGCAAATGACACAAAAGAACTTACGGAAAAAGTTAATGCAGCTATAAGTTATCTCTATTCATGGTTTACTGTAAATAAATTGAAAATTAATAGTACAAAGACCAATATAATGTTATTCAAAACAACTGCTCATAATAAAGAAACCATGGAAATAACACTAAATGAGAACAAAATTGAACTCGTGAGAGAAGCTAAATTCTTGGGAATACACATAGATGACTCATTAAATTGGAAAAAGGAACTAGCCGCCATTGATGCATCTATATCATCTGCGTGTTATGCATTAAGAACCCTTCGAGACCAAATTGACAATAAACATTAAAAAATCGTATATTATGCGCTAATTGAATCTAAGTTAAGATATAGCATACAATCGTGGGGGAATAGTTATAATTATAATTGCCAAAGAGCTTTCGTCCTTCAAAAAAGAGCTATACGAACCATTGTCCGCATTTCACAAAGAGAGAGTTGTCGTCCACATTTCTTAGACTTAAACATTCTTACAGTACCCAGTCTTTACGTTCTAGTCCTTCTGACTAATCTTAAAAAGAACATATATGAGACGGATGAGGAAAGACTGGTTAGAGAGAGCACGCGTAGGAAGGAATTGAGAAATAAGATAAATCCTCACTTCAACATTGTGAAGCACAGTTCACAATATCAAGCAGTGCAATTATTCAATAAGTTACCACTACACTTAAAAAGCTTGATTTACACAACTGCATTTAAGACAAAGCTTCAAGCATTCCTACTAGATAAGTGTCTCTACTCTGTTGACGATATGTAATATTATGACCATGCGTTTTATCCTGTAAACTTGAGTTATGTCACTAGAGCCGACACAAATTTTTGTTTTATGAGTGATATGGACATTATTATATTTAATTTTAAATGACAAATGTATTAATCATTCCTATTATTTATTTTAGTTGACATTGCAAATTTTCTTTTTTTTTTTTCTTTTTGATTATGATATTTAAATGATTTTTATTTCCAATCTTAAATTCTTAATGAGTTGACATTGAAATTTTTATTGTGGGTATTTTTTGTTTTGTTATATAATCATGATGTTAATTTTGATGATGATGTTGTTAGTTATACTGTTAATTTTAAATGTGTTCGGTACTTGTATTATGGATGTTATTTTATTTTATTTTTTTTATTTTTAAGCTATGGAACGATTTCAAACACAATGTAAATTGTTTGTGAATAAATTGAAAAAAAAAATTATATAAATCTTAAGACATTTTTATTGACTTTCATATTTTGACATTTTCATCACAAATTGTCATCTGTGACAGATGATTAATACATACAGTGAAACAGACAGATCTGTCAGTTTTACTTTTCTATAGAGCTTACTTGCTTAGGGCAGGTCTTCACTGTAAGTGAAGTGTGTAAAGTGCGCGAGAAACAATCCGTACAAGCCAAATATTATAAAGGCAGTAGAAACATTCAGTTAGAAATAAATGATGCAGTATTGGTAAAAGGAAGTAACAATAACAAATGATCCGTTGTGGAAGGACTCGTTTGTCATCATTGGCGAGACGGGATTCGTCAACGAAGCTACATCGAAGGAGTTTAAAGCCGACGCCGTAAGCTACATTCATATGATTGAGTCAGAATACAAAGCGATTTCAGACGTGGTCAAGTATTATGCCAAGTCCGTGCCTCAATCCTCAGAACCGGTCTAAGTGGAGGTGCTTCGGGGAGGCCTATGTCCAGCACTGGACGTCTTTCGGCTGAAATGATGATGTGCCACAATCCGCGCACATGTATTATCACGGTGTGCTGTACTGGTACGAGCTGGTGCTCATCGCGCAGAAGAATGGAACGTCATCCAGAGATCAGGATAGACTAGTACAATTTGTGCAGGGCTACGGTTCCGCACGTATCGCCTCCGGAGTAGGTGAATATTTAGAAGGTTTAGGTGATTTTCAAGGTGCATCTGGCATCAAACACCGCCTTCACGCGAGAGCCGATAACGGTAGCGCAGACCCCAAGGAGCAGAAACGAAAGCCCAACTTTCAACACCCGATGAACAAGACAACAAAGTCTATTCCAAAACCACAATTTATATCGAAAACTGAGACACCACTAACAAAATAAATGACCTTTCACTCCACATTTTTTACATTTATATGTTTCAAACCGACACTTGTCCGCGTCCGCGCGTATGATTGTTGTAGCCTCAAACGCTACACTTTTCCGACGATTTTGCCGGTCTTGCCGCTATCTTGAACACGTCTGTGCTGGTCGCTGTCGATGCTGCTGCCGTAGATGACTGTCGTGCTGCCCGTCTTGCACTATTTACAGCCACTGCAATTTCCAACGCCTTGAGCCATTGCCCACTCGCGACTATATACTTAGAATGTTGTGGTTCTTTGTTGGTTACGATGGTGGTGGCTTATCGGTGTTACCCTTCTCTACTACTGGTACCATAGGAGCGCACCACTCTGTAGGGTGTGAGACCGGTTCTATTACCTTCATGTCTTGGAGAGTCTTCACAGTTTTCTCTACTTGAGGTCTGATAGGTATAGAGATGTGTCGTGGCATTGTAACTGCATAGGGTGTTGCATCTTTCTTCAACTGTATGTGGTACTTGCCTTCCATTACACCAAGACCTTTGAACATTTCTTTATATTCATCTTCAGGGTGGGTGTTGTTAGAGATTTGCACCTGCATAATTTGTGCTCCCTCATGCCACTTTATTATGCCAAAAGCATCACATTCTGGTAGTCCAAGTAGTGGGGTATGTTGGTCTTCCAGTATATATATCAGTAAGTTTTGTATTACCTTGCCAAGTCATCCGAACATTTTTGCATATTCCACGTCCTGGTAATACTATGCCACAGGGTCCCAAAAGTTTCTCTTGTACTTGTGTAGGCTTAGGTAGTTTCAGCTTAATCCTAAGTTCTGGGCTGATCACTGTTTCCGATGCTCCGGTGTCTATTTTAAACTTTATCTTCTGTCCATTGACTGCTATGCTTGCAAATTTAGGTTCGAAGCGTGCTATCTTCGGTGTAGTAACTGAATCAATGATCTTCTCTTTCTCAATACTTCCAAAGAAGAAGTTTTCATCTGCTATCTCATTTACACTCTTGGATGTACTTTCTTTTTTTACACTTTCTTTTTCTTTGCACACAGCCAACCAATGACCACGGACGCCGCATCCATTGCACGTAGACTTGTTGCTTCACACTCAGAGAACTTGTGTTTTGGTTTACAACCACATTTTCTGCACATATCTGATGTTTGGCCTTGCTTAATAGGCTTTTTAAATTTATTTACTAGATGTACCTCTGGTGGAGGGTTAGGTAGAGTGGGGTTTAGTACTTCCATGTTAGTTTCAACCATCTCGGCATGCCTCACTCTATTAATCACCGTTTCTAATTTCCGTTTCTTAGACAATTCTGTATTTCTCATTCACGCCACGATTCTGTCTCGTATAAGTTCGTCTTCGAGCTGCCCAAATTCGCATTTCTTTGCTAGGTAAGCCACATGGCTTACCTAGCAAAGAAATGCGATCAGTTATGAAGTCATCTATGCTTTCTAGCTCACTTTGTATTCTTTGGTTGAAGCGTGCTCTGGCATACATTTTCATCTTTCTTGCAGTATAATAGGCGTCGAATTTAGTTTTGACGATATCGTAGGACTTTTTATCCGAGTCACTCAATTTCATAGAGGTTAGTATGTCATTTGCTGTGCTTCCCAATAAGTATAAGAAAGTGTTTACTTGTGTTTCGCTTGGCATATACCTGAGACGTGTAGTTTCCCTGTACTGCTCAAATCTGGTGATCCAGTTTGACCAGTCGGCGGCTTTGAAAGTAAATTGTTGAGGCGGTGGTGTGGACACTCCGGGTAGTAAAGATGCAATATCCATCTAAGTAGTAAGACCTGATGCTGGCTGGCACTGTTGTGTCAACTGCAATTGTAGTTGTTGTATGAGTACCATTTGTGCATCTATTTGGCTTTTTAACTCGTCCATGATGAAAAATTACACTTTTTTACGGATCGCACGCGCTGCCACCATGTACGAGTAGGATCGTTAGAAAAGATGCTTTATTTTTTCAAGGTTGCCTCAGCTAATAAATACTCTAGATAGTTACACAGACACTTGACGTATGCCTTTCCATTAGGTTAGCGCGCAAGAAATACATCACAGCGAGTCTTAATCAAAGACGCGAAGAAACCGACCAAGATTAATACGTGGACAGCGGGGAAAGCGCAGAATTGGGTATTGGATACATACAAGCCGGACATACAAATGAACAAGGCAACTGGGAAAAAATTATAGCCGTGTAAGTTCTACAAGAAATTGCATGCTTTGACTATGACGCATCTGGAAGCGAGTAAGTTGGTCCCTCCTTAAATGACTCTTTTATTTTATACCTTTGAAGTAGGTCGAGTAATGAAAGAATTATCGCATGGTCGCCACAGTTCGTAAAAAGTTGAAATATTTTTAATAGCGAGGCAGATGAGAGCCACAGAAGGATTAATTAAAATGAATGGACGGTCATCCTCGAGCAGAATGTCGAAGTTTAGCGGATCACCAATTTCAATGCTTTAATATTGTTACAAACTCAGCTCCCGCGTTTCTTTAATTAAAATTAACGACGACATACTTTGTCCTACGGACTTATTGATTAGGTTACATCCTATTATGTAATTATGAGTGAAATTTAAAAAAAGTTTAAATTAAAAAAAGTTTTCTTTTGGTTACCTTAAAATTTCTGAACTTTTTGTGTATAAGAATTACTTAGAATTACGAACTTAGAATTCCTTAGTAAGAGCACTACACATACAGTACCTAACTTTGCAGAAACTTGTCATTTAAAAACGTAATTTTATATTATTTAAATTATGTAGAGAAACCAGACACAAATTACTTGTATAAAAACGTTTAAAGTGCATCATAATTTGAATTGTACCGGTAATGATTCCGACCGGCGATATGGTCACCCTACTCAACGTTTTCCTTAAGGCGATGACTAGAGCCAAATATTCTTGTCTCCAACAATTTTTTAGCCAAATCTATACAGTTTGTGACGGCGGAAAAAATATATGTTAATCTTGAACATATTTCCTAAGACTTCGTTGTTTCCAAAACACGTTTTTGAAAAGTTTTCTCGATACAAAAAAATGGTAAACTAACCTCCTAAAATTATCTTCCAACAAAAAGATCTGAATTAGTTATCAACGTACGTTGGTAAAATTTATAACAAAAACGTATACAGAACTTGGTTGTTTTTTATTTTTGACTACTCAACTTACATTTAAATAATTAATTATTTTATTAAACCTATTTACATAACCTATGCTAATATTTAAAATAAATACAATAATACGTACATTTATATGAAAAAATAAGAAAAATAATCATAGGGCATCAAAAAATTCGTCCGCATCGCTGTCAACAGGAACAGTGCCCCACAAGGCTGGCAGCATTGCCACGTTGAATGGCAATGCTAATTCTTTGGCCAAGAAATAGGCGAGCCCTCTGGTCACGTGAAGAGTCGACTAACCGCTTGGCGATATCTCGAAAAACCAAGTGGGCACTCGGACCCCATGGCCCTAGTGTTTCAACCCCAAACGGCTCGAACATATAACTCCCAATCAGGTTGGAATATTTTCGCCGTTTGAGGTTTTCTGCACCTGCAGCAGCCGCTCCAGCACAGCCCACCGTGCTAGGAAGATGAGATGGCGCAAGGGTGTCGACACATGTTGCATCCCACACTAAAGGTCTGCCTAACTTCCAGGGCATTATGGTCATCCCGTCTGGTCTCTTCCCATCGTCGCGTGCCAGGCCGTTGGGTTCTAAAACAGCTGGCACCCCGGCGGTGACAAGAGCACGACGGATGATGTCATTAATGCTGGCGTGCCGTGCTATCCGGCCTGCGCTCCTACTGCAAGATAGGCCATGGTGTCCGAGACAGTCGACAGCTTCACCGCACTGACAGCGATGCGGAGCTCCGCAAGGAGCGCCCAAACGCAGACAGGTATTATATTATATATTATTATTATTTTATGGTGTGTAAAAATGTACGAGCGTCGCTTCATCGCGCTTCTCTTTTTTATGTGCGCAATCCGACAGTGACCGCTTAGGCGCGCTGCTAGACGGACGTATGTCGCTTTGTCCCGCAATCTGTTCATTTCATATTATCATCAGTGATCGGAACAGGTAGAGCTATTTAGGTTCATTGACCGCAAACATTGATGTTAATATGGATATTCCACGGGATTCCGACTGATACTACGCGAAACAAAAGTAAACAATAGCGGGGTGTTTCTGTCGCTAGAGTAACACACCTGTTTTGTCTCTTTCTGCGCCACTAGAATTCAATTCTTTACCAACAGTAAAAAGTAGGTACTAGGGGAGTATCCATATTATTCTAATCTATGGCAAGTACAGTCGCCAGCACATCAGGTTACCCCACTTTGGCCTTGAACGCGTTATGAGCAACTACAGCGAGAATCGTGCGAAAGAGATATATAGCTTTCTGTCTGTTCTTACTTGTAATGTTTCGTGCTGCATTGCGTACGTGAGAGTGTGTGCGTATGATCGTCGTAGTGTAGAATAAAATACTGTGCGATAAGAAATAGCGTAGCAGGTTAATACTTCAAAGTTGAATCGAATCGAAATAATACAAATAATGGCATGGTAATAAAAGCAGCTGGCCCGCGCAATGCCTAAAATTTCTTATGAAAGTTTATAATCAATATTATTTATTTAAATGATCTTTTAATTACTTAATACTTAATTTTTACATTTATTACCATTCATATTTATTCATTACCTACTCATATTACATTTAAACAGGTAGGCAAGTACGGTATACACCGTTACACAATTAATTTGCGAAATTTCACGGTCTCGATGAATATTGTTAAGTAGACAGGTACTCGTAGGTACAATCTGATGTCAGAAAAACATTTTTTTTTTTAAATTTCTAGCAGGTTTTAATGACCTTTACCGGGATTTGTTACCTACTTACTGACGTGCTGGCGGTCACCTGTTACAAGCTTTTATTTAATTTGACCTGTCCCGTTGTCTGTCTGTCGGTCTTCAATCATATCTTGCAAGTTAAATTTGATCCACTTCCCGGTTTCCGCTTGAGCTGAAATTTTGCATGTATATATCGGATGACAATGCAATATTATTATGACATAGAGCTGATCTGATGATGGAGCTGGAAGGTGGCCATAGAAACTCCATAATTAAACGACGCAACCCCATCGAGTTTGGGCTCATTTGATTCGTCTTGACGAGTACTTTGATACTATATGGTAACCAGGGTCTGATGATGGAGCTGGAAGGTGGCCATAGGAACTCCGTAACTAAACGACGCAACCTTATTGAGTTTGAGCTCGTTTAATTCGTCTTGACGAGTACTTTGATACTATATGGTAACGAGGGTCTGGTGATGGAGCTGGAAGGTGGCCATAGGAACTCCGTAACTAAACGATGCAACCCTATCGAGTTTGGGCTCGTTTAATTCGTCTTGACGAGTACTTTGATACTATATGGTAACCAGGGTCTGATGATGGAGCTGGAAGGTGGCCATAGGAACTCCGTAATTAAACGACGCAACCCCATCGAGTTTGGGCTCGTTTAATTCATCTTGTCGAGTACTTTGATACTATATGGTAACCAGGGTCTGGTGATGGAGCTGGAAGGTGGCCATAGGAACTCCGTAGCTAAACGATGCAACCCTATCGAGTTTGGGCTCGTTTAATTCGTCTTGACGAGTACTTTGATACTATATGGTAACCAGGGTCTGATGATGGAGCTGGAAGGTGGCCATAGGAACTCCGTAATTAAACGACGCAACCCCATCGAGTGTCGGCTCGTTTGATTCGTCTTGACGAGTACTTTGATACTACATGGTACCAAGTCAAGGTGAGGCCGTGCCGAGGACTGAGTGGCATTAGGGTGTAACATGATGCCGTGAACGAGATGAACAGACTGAAACCTGTCCAGCGATAACTAAAAAGTAAAAAATAAATTAAAAGCAAAAAAACTTTTTAAAAACAAGCTTTTATTTAAATGCGCTAAAAAGAATAAAATAAACTAATAATAAAATAACTTTTCTAATTTTAATTCTCTTAGCAGTTTGAATTTTTGTAAGCTTTTTGTAATTTAGCTCTAACTTTTTTATATCTTTGAGTGTCCAATCAAAACCAAGGTCATGAATTTTTCCATGTTTTTCTATGATTTCTATGTATCCTGTCCTGTGTGTAATAATAGGTGTTTTCCTAATATCTTTTTCTCTTCTACCGAATATGCGGTCTGCCGGCAAAAAACTATGCCCACGCACTGGGAAAGTTATTGTGATTTCTTCAATTGTGTTATTGTTATTAGCTAACCAGTAAATTAGTAAATGTAGGATGTGGCTATTTTTATTTTGTCCCCCACATCCGTCACAGAACAACTTCAGTGATGTGACATTTTCAGGAATAGTTAAATTGGTTAAGTATGTCAGCAATGCTGATCCAATTTCTAGAGACCCACGAGAAGCCTTTGTCTCATCCCATACAAAAAAGTCAGGTTGGTTTTTGTCTACGTCAATGATACAAAAATTGTAAAAACGCATATCGTAATCTGGCGGAGCGAAAGCTGCGAGTAACTCCTTCAGTTCCGCCCAATCACCAACCGAAGCTTTTATTCCTCGGTACCACAATAAGCCTCCGTCCGAGAAAAGGTCTAGAGCAGATTGATGTAAGGAGGCTTCGCTAATTCCTCTGGCCTCGCAAAGCTCCTCAAGTCGCTCAATAAACGCTTTCACGCAACCAGTACCGTCGAATTTATGACCCAGGGTTTTAACAGTCTCTTTCCTGCAGGAAACGATGACGTCCTTCGTCTGTACATTCGACAGTACATTCGGTGTCTCCTCGGCGGAAGTAAATGACTGATGGAAGCTCGCGTTAACCGAATCAATTTTTGATAAATAACCGCTAAGCTGCTCGTCAACGGCTGCCTGATCAGGAAACCGGACGTATGCGGCCGGCCTAATGCGCCATTCATTGTGCGCTGCAGTCACTCAGGACGCACACTTAGGTAGTATGTATTATTTTAATCAATTTAGTTATTCACTTTTTAAGAAAACCATGTTTTATGTTAGCGATGAATAAGTTAAGGTGATAGGTAAGTGTGATTACTAACTACTCACGCTGTACGAAGTTGAGGTTACTCGTGTACTGAGAAAAGGATCGGCAGAGTGTGGAGCGACTATAGCTGCATCGTCTGCCGCCGTAGTGGCTCTCGCGTAGAGTTGGCGGTGGTGGGCTTCAATGCTACCGCTTTCTTCCCACCGCCGAAGCCAGAAGTAAACTGTTTTTTTTCTGGAACGAAACAAGTAGCTGTAGTTTATTTGCCCATAATTACTTAATTACCTACTATAGGCAAAGAGACCCTTGATTTTAAGCCATTTTTACATGTTTTCTCTTGGCTCTGACACTACAAAGCCCTGTTTTTTATGTTCTTTGTGCCTTAGCGATCGTTACAATTTCATTATATTGTGTAGCCAAGTAGGTAATCTTCTTTCGTATTACGTAACATCATTTATCCTATCTCTATACAATAAAAACTTTCTAGAACAAACTTACTAAAATCGAACTTTGGCATGTTTTCATTATAAATAATTATTTCTATCTCTAAAACCCGTGGACCGATTTACATAATTCAAACGGGCATATCAGTTTTAAACATAATCCTCTCATTTGACACTAAAATCACGCAAATATACCTATAATCAAAAAATCACGTTTTCAAGTTACTTACGTAATTAATCTGCCTATAATATTTCTTCGCATTAAAATTCTCAAAAAATCCTGTTAGATACTAATACGAAAAATAATAATAAAAACTATATTCCTATTCTATTACTTTTACACTATTCTAACTTATTTACTATCATTTACTATTCGCACGCCCGGCGTTTGTTACAGTGCATAATTGCGTAGGTATTTACTTTAAAATCCAATCACTAACTACTGGAATAACTTTTGTTTAGAATGTTCCATGAATAAGGGCTGATTTTTCAATCGACAGATAATTTTTATTATTGGAATAAAATTGACATTCTGACAGTAGGCATGACGAATGATTTTCAATCCTCTTCCGTAATATACGTACACTTTTACTATTTACGAAAACACCTATATATTTCGGTAATAAACTAAAGTTTAATGAAGTTTAAAGCCATTTTTCTAATATTTTTTCAATAAAGCGCGAAAACAGCTCGCAGTGTCATGGCTTCGGATCTGACGTCACGCCTAGGTAAACATCAAATGTTGTCTACGCGCAGCGCAGTCAGAAGAAAGTTAACAAACATTGCATATTTCGTGTGATAAAAATGAATTTTAAAGTTTATACAATGCGTTTCAAATAAGAATAGGATCGACTTAGCGCCGTGTTGTGACGTCATAGCTGTCGAATAAATTGGGTAGGGTGAGCAAAACAAGATATTTTTTTAATAACATTATTTTTTTACGAAATAATTTTTTTTTCAATTCCGCTCAAGTCTGCATCACTATTTGAGTGGTCATCGTCAACAAATAACATTAATAACAAATTGAACAGGAAATAACCACGTAACATACAGAATTAACGAAAGAAACAGTAACACTCCACAAGCACTCAGTCTCACGAAGAAGCACACCAATAACCACAGAGCATGTAACACCCAACAACGACAAGATGGCGGCTGGCATCTTATTTACTTTCTGGTGTATTGTTGTCAACAATGAAAATAAGAAAGAAAGTAGCATAATTAAAAAAAACTAATGATGACTAATTTTTTGATATTTTTTCACTTTGATTTATCTAAGACTCGGTTAAACAAAAAAAAAGTTATTGATACGCAAATAGGTTTTTTCAACCGTACTTTTTAATCATCATTTGAGAGATAGAGGTCATTGACGTTCCTATTCGTATTTGAATCGCATTGGTGTGCAGTGCCTCAGTGTAAAAAAACATCAATACCCAACAAGGTGTCTGTATATGTCCCAAACAATAAAATAATGAGATCAATTATGTGATCAATGGATAAAGCTCGCACGGCGAAACCCGAACGACGTAGTCACGAATTCGCCACTTTATTTCTGTGAAGACCATTTTGATGTGAGTATGTTTTTATGTATTGATAGGTTTTAAACTTAAAATGGTCGTTTGACGACCCACTGACCAGGTTATGTTTGTTTTCGTCTTGGTTAAAACATTTTTTTATCAATTTTAATTGTTTACTTTTCTTTTTACAGTTGCCAAATGTTGGCGACTGGCTGTGTTGCGACCTTTTTTGTAAATATGTCATGTTTTTAGGGTTCCGTACCCAAAGGGTAAAAACGGGACTCTATTACTAAGACTTCGCTGTCTGTCCGTCTGTCCGTCTGTCTGTCACCAGGCTGTATCTCAAGAACCGCGATAGCAAGACAGTTGAAATTTTTACACATGATGTATTTCTGTTGCCGCTATAACAACAAATACTAAAAACAAAATAAAATAAATATTTAAGGGGGGCTCCCATACAACAAACGCGATTTTTTTGCCCTTTTTTGCTCGATATCAAAAATGGCAACAGGTAGGCACTTGAAATATTCACAAAATACTCAGTTGTATTTTAACTTTAATAATAAATAATAAAATAAAATAAATATTTAAGGGTATACATACAACAAACATGTTTTTTTCGGCGTTTTTGCCTTGTGGTACGGAACCCTTCGTGTGCGAGTCCGACTCGCACTTGGCCAGTTTTTTAAATATAGTATTTTGTTTTTATGTTCGTTGCTTATGTCAGGTCTGAGCAGTTGTCAGGTTATAAGCTTTGTCTTAATTAATTTATAATATACGTGTTTCTATCATTATTTCCATTTCTACAGTCCACTCCAATCCGCTAGCTATCATTTTGGTCCATTCTCGCCGTAAGTATAACATTAATTGTAATTACAACATCTGTCAATTTTTTCACGTTCATAGTTTTCATTTTCATTTCGTAAACATTTCACGCAATGGTCACGTAAATTTTACACCATGGTGGAAACACGTAGCAAGACAAACCCAGACCTGACACTCACTGTTGCGTCACTCCTGTGGATCTCCGGCGACCCCGGCGACATCATGAAGACCCTGGAGCAGACTTACGCACGACCGGAATTGCTGGTAGCCCGCGAGGTCACCGCGCTGCGTAACAGTCCTAAGCTAAGTTCCCCCGAAGATTTAAATAGTTTAGCGAACAAACTACGTAATTTTGTTACTACTCTTAAGCTACTGAAACAAAACGAGTATCTGTGTTCACCGATACCATTTTTTTTATTATATTTTCAAATACAAATGGGTCCCGCCTGCTTCCAACTTTTTATAAAAAATGTTATAATAAAATACCATTCGATATTCTTCAATTAAATGAGAAGACATTTAAAACATGCATTAAACGCACACTAAGTAGACAAGCATATTACAAGTTGGATGATTATATCGTAGATAAAAATGCTTGGCTTAATGCTGGTCCTGCTCCACAGGCACTTGGGCTCACTAGTTAAAATTTCAATATTTGGAAGAGGTGCTTCCCTTTGTCTTTTTCAATATTTCTGACATTACGAACATAACTTTTTTATTTTATTCAATCCAGTTTCTGTTTGGTACCTCTTCCTGTTTGGTAGTAAATTATATTAACATCTTAAATAAATTGCAAACTATAGTTTTGTATAATTTAGAAGCATTTTTTTTTTTAATTTTGTAAATGTAAGAACCATGTTTCCGTTTATTATGATTTTTTTTGTTGTTGACTTGAAAGAGCATGGCAGTTGAGAACGTGTCATGCTCACTTAAATGTCTCACCGATGGTGGCGCGTGTGTTGGATTATTCGGTTCCCTACAAAATGGTTGAGCTGGATGGTGCTGATCCACGCGTCATGTTCGTGAACGGGTGCCGTCGGTTGAGACTGGTCATCTCTTAACTGCCAAGGCTTATTTTTAATCTTATATTTTTAATTGTTTCTTCATTTGTCTTTTTTTTACATTGTTCTCACATATAGAAGCAACAAGAATAATGTACCCAGGATTTTGGAATAACTTGATTTAAAAGAGTGTCCATGGAGTTTCTTGCCCGTTCTTCTCCATAGAGATCTACGTTTTGGAATGGGCAACTAGCTTCAACTTTCTGACTAACTGACAGACTATTTAATTTTGACAATTCAAAAGTGCCTGTACAAGGTTTAATTGAAATAAATGCTTTGAGTTTGAGTTCAATACTAACTTAAGAGAAAGAAGCCGACAGAAGGATCCAGTTGGGTTAAGATTGTTTGATGAATCAATAATAATTAACGAGTAATGTAATCTTTTCTCGGTTATAATAATTATATGATTCTTACAAACCCTGTTCATACACAGTTGTTTAGAAAGATGTATAACTTATTCCCATTTTTCAGTTAAAAAGAGGAAATTAAATGTATTGATACCAGAAGACGGAGTTGTAGAGGGCAATGCGAGAGCAAAATGTTTATATGGAATGCCTACAATGACAAATGAATTATTTTATCTCTTATATTTCGTTCTTCTCTAACATTTAATAAAAGCAAGTGGAATGGGGTGTCATTGATCAATTTCAAAATTCAAATGGCCGTATTTCCTAAAATATAAACGTACCAAGGACGAAAAAAAAAAAAAGGGAATATCGGTTTTTACTATACAATCGATACAATGAAATAGATTTTTTTTAAATTAATTATTATGTCGATAAAAAATATAAATGTGAGTGATCAATGTTAAACCGTACGTGGGGTTACTTTGATACCCCCTAGTTTTTTCACGGCAAATGAAAGTAACCCCTTTAAACGATACTTTTACGAAAGAACAAAAAAAATCTGTCAAGTGCAAAAAAGATATTAATTTTTTTAAAGTTTAGGGGTGACATTGATCAAGACAATAAAAAATACTTTTTGAAAAATCAACTTTATTTCACGTTTCACTGAGATCAGATATATTAATTGTAAATTTAAACATAATTAGGAACATTAATCAGTCAACATCTTGAATGTTAAATAAAAATAGAAAAAAATATACGAAAAACAAAACAGTTTCCTTGAGATCAGAAATATTAATTGTATAAACATATTTAAGAAAAATCAAAATCAGTCACCATCTTAAATCTACATTTCTTGAATATTAATTTCAAAAGGAAAAATACAAAATTCACCCTCCTCTACAGGTTTTGGTAAAAAAGATACAATGTCGTCGTGATCTATTTCAGAAATATCATTCGGAATTCTTTTAAATTTCTTTTTATCTCCAGCTGATTTAAAACCTTCAACAAGTAAAGGATCTGTTTCAGTAATTTGGCAAACATATTTGTAGGTCTTTTTACCACGTCTCGAAAAGAATTTCACCAATAAGAATCTTCCTAAAGTGCACTCCGTCTGCTTGTCTTCATATTCTACTATATCTTCGTCAGGGTCATTTTCAATCAGTTGTCTATCCGGGATTTCCTCACTGTGTACACCTGCAGCTCCAGCTTGAGATGAAGCCGATTCAATCAATGATTGAGTTTCTATTTCTTGATGATCGGAATCTAAAGCGTTCTGATCATTACTTTGCTGATTTTCAGGTTGGGACGCTTCCTCTCTCGTTGCAATACTTTTTCCAGGAGCTACATCCAAACGTCTCTTTCTTCTTGCAGGTTGGTTTGAAGTGCTTCCATATCTTGATTCCTTCAAGAAATCTGTCAAAGTACTTTCAACTTCGTGTTCTTCAATGTGTTCTCTTGGAAGGCGATTAAGAACTTTTTGTTTGTTGAAAGGGTAAATGCCAGTTGCACAAAATCCGCTCACGATATTACGTTTGACCCCGGAACTTATGTCTATATAAGGAGAATTTGGTTTTGGTACAGCTTGATCCATTTTTTCAAGAGCTTTTGTCAGAAGATACGGGAATGTATCCTTAGGAACAGTTGCCAATTTTGCATTTTGCATTTTCCAATTTGTCAGCACTTGGCGCCAGGCTGTTTTCATAGGGCGGAAAAACGCCACATCCAGAGGTTGGCATATGTGCGTCGAATGTGGCACTAAACATACAAAATCAATGTTATTTTCACCACAAAGTTTTATGACTTCTTCATCTAAATGAGAAGAAAGATTATCACCAATAAGAACTTTACGTCCAGGCAATCTTTTTGCATGAGGCAAAAAACTACTTACAAACCAATCTCTGAATGTTGGGGCGTCCATCCAACCACTGACTGTACGGTTAAATCGCGATCCTGCTGAGCAACAAGACTGATTGCAATTTGGTGGACCGCATGGAGCTCTCTCTTTCCACGTGTCATAAAGGTGTAGTTTATATATGATATAGGGTGGTAAAAGCACCCCATCAGCAGACCCACAAATCATTATCGATGTAGCACTCTTAGAGAAATTCATCGCCTTTTCCGGGTATTTGACACCTCTACGATATATTCCTATCTTCTTCCCTGGATCATCACTTAAGTTAGACTCGTCGTAATTAAAAATATTTGAGTCAGGCACACCTTCCACAGTTTTTTCAAGGTTGTTGAAATATTCCTCGATACTTTCAGGAGATACTGCAGCTCGAGCTCGTTTGATATTAGTAGCAACCCGTTTAGAATATTCGTTTTTGTGTCGCTTCAGTAGCGAGTATGCCCAGTCTTGTCCAGGAAGGTTGTTTTTAAATTTAGAAACTGTTCTGCCTCGTCTGTCTAAAAGAACTTTAGCAAACATGCGCAAATCTAACATTATAAGAGGATATCCCCACTCAGAACATTTAGCACAAGCTTTCAATATAGATTTCTCTTCATTTTCAGAAAATACTGGCTGAGCACCCGGCTTTTTTATAAATTTTCCGTGGTATTTGTTGTAAATCATACCATACGGTATTTTAAATTTCTCTGAAGCCCCACGTAAGGTCATACGACCTTCTACAACTGCAACTACTGCTCGTTCTAACACGTCCTCATTATAATTGCGATAGGCGCGAGCGCCTAAACGCTTCGTATATGTTCTTGGCATAGCGCTGAAAGTAAAAAAAAAGCATATAAAGCAGCCATCATTGCAAATATATTGATAATGTATGTTAAAAAAGCACAAACAGCAAAATTGCTAGGTCTTGGGGTGAGATTGATCAATGACCAAAGTGACCCCATGCCTGTGATCAATGACACCCCGTATAAAAGATAAACCGGCAGTGAATGAAATTTTAGGTTAGAAAACAAAATGCAATTTCTTTCTCAAGGTAATTAAACACATAACAAGATAAAATATAATCTTTTCTAGCACCTTTCATATCCTATCTGGTACCCTTGAAGTTATTTTAACCATTAAAATAGTTTAAACACAATACTCACAGTTTTTTATGAAAATCTCCGGTAGCGATCTGTTTGTACGTGCAGCGCTTGCGCAATGTCAAAAAGTGACATTCAGCGCTGCCAACGCAAAAGACGAAAACTTTCGGTTGCGTTCAGAAATTAAACAATTCCTGTTTTAAAAGAATATGAAGTTTTTATCAAAGTTACCCCTTGAATCAAACTAACCCCATTCCACGGTACAGCATTGTTGTAGGTGTTATGTATAAACACAGTTTATATTTTTGTTACAGGCAAGAAGAAAAGAATTGAAGATGGAAAACTAGAAAAAAAATTAGCTATAGCAAATTATTATAATAAGAAGGCAGAAAAGCTAGATTTAGAGATAAGACTGCTAAAGTTAGCTAATAAAGATAATATTAATGATATTTGGTAATTTGTAAGTAATAGAAACATTAAATAATGACAAATGAATAATTTTAAACAACATTTGTTTGATTTTATGTACAAAGTATTTAAACAATGACAAATGAATGAATGAAACATTAAATAATGACAAATGAATCATTTTAATCAACATTTGTATGATTTTATTTACAAAGTATTTTGGAAAATAAAAATCCATTTATATAAATGTCAGAAGAGTATGTAGACGTTTACATAATATAAGACACTATTTTGGCTTCTTTTTAATATCCATGATCTTGTTTCACAAAAATATAAAGATGCAATCTTTGCTACTCCAGACTGAAAAAAAAAAGAAAATATTATAGTACACATCACTTGTTAGGTTAGATCTGCTGTCTTGGTATGGGTCAGAATGTTGGGCCACAAAAGGGAAGAATGGAAGGCATGTATCTGAGATGAGAATGTTAAAGAGGGATGTGTGGTGTTACGCGACTGGATATTATAAGTAATGATGTATAATTGGCACAACTATTATACATATATATATTACTACTAGTTACAATGAGTATTAATATGATTTGAATTACTCACTTATTGAAATATTCTGTGATCAAAGTATCTCTTAACGTCTGATTATTATTTGCCTCAGTATTATTAGGTGTAGGCCAATCTTATGTTATCTTATGTTGAGATTCCAGATGTTGATGCAGTCATCAACATCTGGAATCTCAACCTCTGGGCCATCTAGGCTTTTTAATCTACAAATGTTGTGTAGTACTGCTGTAGCAATAATTACTGCATTGGCTCTTAAAAGACTCAGACGTAAGGTTAAAGCCACAACTGGAAATCTTCGTTTCCAAACTCCAAAACACCTTTATGAAAATGAAAATAAGTAATAAATTAATTTATTACATAAATGTATGCTAGACAGTCAAATCAATCTGTTATGATAGCTATTCCTTATCCTCCACATACCTTTCATAGACATTTCTAGTTCGGGTGTGGGCTTCATTATAAAGTTGTTCACCTCGTGTTACTGGATTTAACAAAGGAGTTAAGAGATATGGTTTCAAAGGATATGCACTATCCCCTAGCCGCCACTTATATCCAAAATGTCCATTTTCTTATTGTGCTGAAAATTAGGACTATAATTTAGTAAAGACAGTATTAAATTACCCATTTACCTACTTTGTTTTAAATTAATGAAATATAACAACATTAATATGTACCTCGCAGTTCTGAACTGTTGAATATAGTGGCATCATGAGCAGATCCTGGCCAGCGAGCCACTACATTCCTAAACTGCAAATTGGAGTTGCGAGCTGCTTGCACATTAATGGAAAAGTACCCTTTACGGTTTCTAAATTCTTCTCCAATCTGAGTACCTGACATAAAAATATATATTGTGATTAAATATTTATTTGTAATTAAAGTTAGTAGTAAAGTTAGTTGGTACAGGTCTAATACAATGCACTTACATGGTGATTGTATCCTGATGTGTGTTCCATAAACTGCACCAAGTACTCGAGGAAATCGAGCTACAAAATAAAAGTCTTGCTCGGTATCGGTAGGCATGTATATATATCTGCTATACAGCTGTGCTATAGCATTACTGACATCACGTACAATACGGCATGCTGATGTTTTCGAAACTCCTATAAAATCTGCCACTGATATTAACATTGTTCCCAATGCATAGAACCTTAAAGTTAATAATAGCTGGTGTATTGGAGATATTCCATGATTCCTTAAACAAACCAAGTAAAACATAAGGTAGATATTAATTAGGTCGTTAGTGTCTAGAGTTCAATGTACCATTTTGGTTGAAATGAAAACAATGTATACCAATCATTCTTCATAAGTAGGTATCTACATACCTAAGCACTTAGTTTACTAACCTGGCTCCTGTTATTTTTAAATATGGGTATATTTCAAGCAGTAACTCTTGAACGGATGTTTTATCAAGCCGAAATCTCAGCTGGAACTCAAAATCGTCCAACGTATAAAGATAGTTGACTCTAGGTTTGTAAACTCTAATACGGCCATTATTTTCTTCTGAATCAGAGTCGCTGGAATCCGACAGTAAATGTAACATTTCTAAATCACTCACTTCACCTTCTGAAGTCGACATTTTGTAATAATTTTACACTTATCACTTGAAAAATACCACAAAACTTTCTATAACCGTTCTAAAGCGGCCGGTACACAAACCAACTACGAACAGTAAGTTTGACAATTTGACTGACGTTTGAAATTTTTATAGGAACACCACAGACCATCATTTCCATACTTCATGGTTACGGATCGGTAATGGTAATCCTCCCATCCGTTGGTAGGCTCTGTTTGGTAAGATGCGTTACGATACGTTTTTTATAGGAACGGTTTAGACTTACGCCTGGTAAAATATTTTACTGTCCGTAAATAAAACGAACCGTTTTGTCATTATAGGAACCGGGCATAAGTGCTCACTATATTAATCCAGGTTTCCTCACGATGTTTTCCTTCACTGATGTCCAAGATAAACTTAAAAAGTAAGTAGGTACTCTACGCATTGAATAAGACACTTTGGTACTTGCTCGGATTTGAACTCACAGCCTCGTGCATGAGAGGCGAGGCGTTAACTTCTGCGCCATCACGACATAAATAGATAACGAAATAGCTGGCCACCTACATGTTTTTGGCGAGGACAGGGAAATTAAATAAAAAAAACTGGCTTCGTGCGAGTCGGACTCGCACACGAAGGGTTCGCGAAGCTATCGCGGTTCTTGAGCTACTGCCTGGTGACAGACAGACGGACAGACAGCGAAGTCGTAGTAATAGGGTGCCGTTTTTACCCTTTGGGTACGGAACCCTAAAAACAGGAATTGATTTATTATTATTTATTCAATTTGTTTTCGTATAACCACTTCATCTAAAAGTGCCGCTAGAGCCAAAATGTTGGTTTAGCCCAACCTAAGTGTGGTACTTAGGTTGGGCAAGGCATGAAATGTCATCCGAGGTGGAGGTGCACAGTGTTCCACGCGCCCCCTCTCAGATGTCGCGGGGGGAGTGAAACACCTCACCCCTTGACCCGAGGAGGCCCGCAGCGCCGGGCCGGCACCAGTCGGGGCTTGCCGAAGGATCGTACGTTCCCGCGACCCCCGGCGTAGGTGTGAGATGGAACACCGGGGTGGTTTTTAATCATTAAGAGTCTGACAGACCCACCGCCCGTCCGCCCCAGGGCGGAGGACATCCATGAGCATATTCCACCCCGGAATCAAAAAAAAGGGCATGAAAAGTCATAACATGCGCACAACAACCTACAGTGCGACGTCCTACAATTCAGTTGCAGCAATACTCTATAATGCCTTCTCATCCATTAATACCATTTGCTATCAAAATGTATACTTACATAGTCCTGACGTCTTGAGATGTCTTGATTTTATTTTCCCTTTTATAAGACGATTAGTGTCTAGACAAACTTCTATTCTGTATCCGCCATGGAAACGTACTGTTAGAATGGAAAAGACCCGAATTAAAAAAAAAGGTTTATTTGAACTTCTAATTACAGACAATATAATTATGTATTTTAGGGGAAACTCGGTATACGTCCCAACTCTTTGAATGCCAAACCCGAACTGGAAGCCTATGACCAATCATGTTCTAGAAAGCCCGGTGCTAACCAGTGTTAGTGTCAGCGTTTACTAATACAACAAATAGGTTTTCATTTCTTCTTGAGACTTTATAAGAGGAAATCCTTTTAAAAATCAGGTGTGGGTCTACTGACACGCTTGTTTCCTGAATGGTTGGTTATGCTAGAATTTACAGTTGCAAGTGAATTCACAGTTTCTTTTCTTGAATATTTGACCTCAAGACCATCCAAGAAGAAAAAAATCTATCCCTAAAATTTTTGAAAACATTTTCAAGAAACTGTCAATGCCAAATATGGCATTGAATGCAGTTCTAGGTTTATTATCAAGTTTGCCAAATATGTCATTGTATGCAGAAATAGCTGGCGCGAAATAAAAATTTATGATCAAAATGAGAAAATAGACGAGGTAGAGCAAGATTGCTAGTATAGGCTGAGGATAGATTGCATACGTGTAGGGAGAGATGGAGTTAAATTAGAAAAACGCTCATATTTATTTATGTTTTATTTTATTTCTTTAGAATATTAGGAACTTGGGTTTTATTAGGAACCTTTACATAAATCTAATGTTGATTACTGTACATGATATTCCATATAGCAGTTTCTTATTTTATATAAACATAAATGGGCCTTGCATTTCAAGCACCATATGTATGACTTTCCTTTGCATCCAAGGTTTTTGCAGACTTGGCGCTCGTCTGTCCATTCTGGGAAGTGATGCATGCCATCTTCCGCTACTTCTCAAGATTCTGCTTCTTCGTTTTCTGCTTCTCTTTGGTTTTGGCTCATGAGAAAAAGATGGTCTGCCTCTAGTGGTTGGTGTATAAATATGGGACCCTTTCATGGTCAGCACTTCTGCCACCTATAATTTTAAATCCAAGAGTGGCATGTACTATCATGGACACTTCCGCCTGACCACCACTAAGTTCATTTTTGCTTGCACTCAAAAAACAGAAGCGCTCTCTAGCCCCGCCCCGTTGACCTTGAATAGACGAATGAAAGACAAGACGGGCCGGCGGCCGCCGGCCGAGCGCACTGATAACGCGCTGACGCACGCGCCGTTCGAGATTTATTGTTATTTTCAAACTACTGCTATTATCTCTTTACATATTATGGGGAAAATTCGTTGTCAGTTAATAATCAATTTTTTCTTTATTATTCTAACTAGAAATTTGATTTGATATACTGTTTTGAAGGTTTATCAGTTTTATTTATATATTGTAATAAAACTCCTTGGGTAGATAATAATATTATTTAATCAGTTCAATCCCACAATCTATTACAATTTACTCAATTCTATTTGCTACTCTCCACCGGTTACAATAATTATATCTCAATCTTGCCACCGTTACTTTAGTTCGTCCGACCCGTAGCTCGTCCCAAAACCAAGTGACCGAATCGATTCCCCGAATGTCCCCGATACCGCGTGGTGTTGCCACCTAAATAATTGTTCTGAATAATCGTTATGTCAATTTAGTCGATTTAAAAATACCGATAAATGAACCTAACACTCGTCCATCCTGACCTTGTGTATGTCCTCATACACATAAGTCAGGACGAACCTAACACTCGGGCAATCGATCCGTTTTACAAAATGAGTACAATAATAAAAATATAAATGAAACACGGAATATAAAAACAAAAATTTCAAATAAAATGATGTAAATACATATTTAAATAATAACTACTAACTACTACTACTAATACTTCGACGCCTAAGTGTCCTTTGTTTTTGTATTTATTAGTATAGTACGTTAGTTAGTCATTTAATTTAGTATCTAGTATAAATAGTTTGTAAAAAAAAAAATGTTTATCAAAGAGCAATATCATTATTGTATCTATTGTGATCGATCTAGTTGAGCTAATACAATTTTATGTTATTTCATTCAATCGCTTAATATTTATGTTTTAACAATTTTAACAAATTATTCTCATTATTCCATTAGCACGCTGGAAACATTTTACAAGATTTGGCGAACCAATCACTTGGCCGCAAAACTAGCAAACCAATCACATGGTTACTAAACTGGCAAACCAATCACATGGTTGCTAAACTGGCAAACCAATCACATGGTTGCTAAACTGGCAAACCAATCACATGGTTGCTAAACTGGCAAACCAATCACATGGTTGCTAAACTGGCAAACCAATCACATGGTTGCTAAACTGGCAAACCAATCACATGGTTGCTAAACTGGCAAACCAATCACATGGTTGCTAAACTGGCAAACCAATCACATGGTTGCTAAACTGGCAAACCAATCACATGGTTGCTAAACTGGCAAACCAATCACATGGTTGCAATCTTATCTACCATACACATAAATCAAAATAAATTATTCTAGTTTAAAGTAACACAATTGATCTCAACTAAAAATTTAAACTAATGCTTAACTTGTATTAATACTTCTTATCAATGGTATATTTTACCAGTAAAGTTAAATTATATTTCATTGTAAATTATACAGTAAATCCAAAAATGTATACTAAAGTTTAACTTACTTCATAATAACAGTATATTTTATCCTTTTATAAATTGTAAATAATACATCTGTTCTTTACTATCTAATTACTGTCAATATCATGACTTTCACTCTCTGAACCATTGTCATTCAAATTTAAGGCAGCCACGTGTACCCAGGGCTGCATACGGTCGGCAGCGACGGTCGTCTTACGTTTATGTCTACTACTACTCAATCCTGGTATTGCTACAATTCTGTATCTATCATTTCCTAATATCGATATGACGCGATATGGCCCTGTATATTGAGGAAGAAGCTTCTTACTTTTACCGTCATTTTTAAAATTTGTGTTGGTAATTTTAACTAATTCCCCTTCCGAATAGATGCGGGCAGGACGTCTGCTTTTATCATACCGTTCCTTTTGTTTCTCTTGCTCTTCGTCTATTTTATCTTTAACTTCCTCTCTAATTGTTATTAAGTTATTATTTTCTCGCGTTTCTTGCCTAACTACGTTTAACCTCGGGTCTAACTCGCTACTCATACAACTACCAAACATGACTTCAGCAGCCATCCTTCCCGTTGTTTTATTAACTGTGTTATTAATTCCCCACTGAATTTTACCGACTTTATCGTCCCAGTCTTTTTCATTATCGTTGAGGTTTGTAGCGGTCAAAGAAGCAAGGATTGTGCGGTTGTATCGCTCAACTTGTCCATTCGAGCGTGGACTAGCAACCGCATTCAACACATGCTTCGTCCCTCTATCCAAACAAAACCTCCTAAAGGCATGGGAAGTAAAGCAAGAGCCACGGTCGCTTATTATTCTATCGGGTACTCTAAAGGTACAGAAAATTTCATCTAGAACTCTTATTGCAACTAGAGACTTTGTATTCCTTACAGGCCTTATGAAAACGAATTTGGTAAACGCATCCACGATCACTAAAATATACGAATTCCCTCTTTTTGAACGCACAAAGGGCCCAAGATGGTCAATGTGTACGGTGTGAAAAGGAACCTCGACCTTAGGAATTGGATGCAAGTGACCCTCATTACATGAAGTCTTTTTCGAGTAGGCGCATTCAATGCATGCTTCAACATATTTTTTAACGAATTTTGAAATTTTAGGAAACCAGTATGCATTTCCTATTCGTTCGAGAGTCTTTTCCACACCGAAATGGCCAATGTCGTCGTGGTTCATACGACACAGTTGCCATCTTGCGCCCTTTGGCACAACCCAACGTAAGTTTGATTTATCACCATCAATGCATCTATAAAGTTTGTTGTCCTTTATAATGTAATTATCCCTAATTTGCTTGAGTCCTTCTACATCTAAATTTGAAGTTAAAATATCTCTGATTCGACCTAGTTCGCTATCACCTAACTGTAACGTATGGAGCCAATCATCACCGGTGATAACCATAACTCTTGGATATTGGTCAGTAACATCTAATGTTGTTCCTAAATTGTTTTCGTCATTTATGATCGGGTTGCGCGACAAAGCATCTACATGGGCCATTCTATTCCCCGGCCTGTATTCTATTGTGCACTGAAATTCTTGTATTAAAAGATACCAACGCGCGATCCGCGGTATTATGTCGCGTTTAATAAATGTGGACCGTAGAGCACTGCAATCAGTGACAATTTTAAAGTTTTGACCCAATAAATAGACTCTAAACTTTCGTAAAGAACATACTACGGCCAACGTCTCCAATTCATATGCATGGAAGTTTTTTTCCTCTGGGGAAGTTTGTCGGCTATAGAATGCGACGGGCCTAAAACTATCAGTACTATCCCTTAAACGTTGAAGTAAAATTCCACCGACACCATATTTACTGGCGTCCGTGTGCAATTCTGTTTCCCTACTTGGGTCATAAATTGCCAAAACTGGACGGTGTATCAACTTTTCCTTGAGCATTTTGAATGAGTTTTCTTGCTCATCTGTCCAAATCCAAGTAGCATCCTTTTTTAACAATTTATTTAAGGGCTGCGCAATATGTGCAAAATTCATGATAAATTTGCGGAAATATCCTACAAGTCCAAGAAATTGACGAATAGTGTGAACATTTATAGGGCGGGGAAAGTCTAAAACACTCTGGATTTTTTTGTTACCTGGCCTAACACCTAAAGCACTAATTTCATAACCTAAATAATCAATTTTATCTTTTAAAAATTCGCACTTGGATAGGTTTAATGTGAGATTTGCCTGTTTTAGAAGTTTCAAGACGTGCTCTAGCCTCTCTAAACATTGTTCCACGCTTTTCCCATAAATCAATACGTCATCTATATAAGCTGTGGCTTGGCTATACCTAGCTGACCCCAAGACTCTATTCATCATACGTTGAAACACCGCCGGCGCATTTGCCAATCCAAACGGCATTCGATTAAACTCGAATTGTCCATCTGGAGTGACAAAGGACGTCAGCGGCTTCGACTGCTCTGATATTGGCACCTGATAGTACCCAGAAAATAAGTCAAGCGTGATGAAAAACACCTGACCGGAAAGCCTAGCAATTTCGTCTTCTATAACCGGCATCGGATAATGTTCCTTAATGGTCACGGAGTTTAGCATCCTATAATCTATGCACATTCTCATTCGCCCATCTTTCTTACGAACGAGAATCACGGGACTAGCATACTCGGAGGTGGATTCTCTTACAATCCCAGCTTCTAACATCTCGCCTACCATTTCACGAACTTGATCGCGTTCTTTATGTGATAACCGGTAAGGCCTATAAACAATTGGACGTTTACTGTTTATTTCAATGTTCATCTCGGTAACACTAGTACTTCCTAGCTCTTTTAAATTCGATGCAAAACAATCCTTAAATTGATTTAGTAACTCTAACAACTTCGATCTATGTTCATCGCTAACACGATCGCCAATATGAACCTTACTAATATCAATACGATCAGTCATCAGTTTATCACCCACATTAAAAACGCTATTGACTACCTGAACATTGCTAGCGCGACTTATAATCGAGCCCTTGTACAAATGACAATATACAGATGTAGGCATAACATATATGTATACGCAACCATCCTTGAGTGCATAGACACCACCGCAAACGACGTATTGAAATGTTGGTTTTCCTATAACCTTACTATTTAATATAATATGCCCGTTCAACCGTGGTTCCGTATAAGCCTTGATTACAGTGGGCCCATAGATTTCTAAATTCGCCGCGGAAATAACTTTTACTGAATGATCCTTGTCTATTTCAGATTTATTGAATGGTATTTCTTGATAAATATCCATAAACTGTAACGTTTCTGCCGTTTTCAATACAAATACGTGCGACTGTTCGGTGTAAGTTTGTCCTACTAGCAAAGGTACATCTAAAAGTCTATCTTCAATCACCTGACAAATAGTGTTGGCACTAACACCATCGATATTAATCTCTACTGTAACCTTTCCTAAAGAATAAACAATGTTATTCCCAAATCCCCTTATCGGGGCACGCACGCCATCACACTCGAGCATCAAATTTACCAACTCCGATTTAGCTAATAGACAAACCTCACTTCCAAAGTCTATAAAAGCCCGAACAGGAACCCCATTTACTAAGACATCCTTATAAAATTTCGAACTAGGATTAGATAATGATATGCACATTGTCTTTTGCGTACTCGCTATCTTGCTGTCGTTATCCTCTAGTTTTGTGGGGCATTTGTCGACCTTGTGGCCTACCTTATGACAATGATTACATCGAATCAGCGGCTTGGGACATTTCCGGTATATATGACCTCGCTCCTTACAGTTAAAACAGAATGCTACATAGTCACTTGATAAGTTTCCTTTATTATTAGTTTTATCCGTCGTAACATTTCCGGATCCTAACCTACCTTTAGCATTGGTATTAGAACGTTCGAAGGAATTTGACAATTCCTTGTTGCTCATCAAGAATTGTAACAATTGATCAGGTTGAGAGCATCTTAACGCTAGTGCACTTGATTTCATTGTTCTGTCACTTAGACCATGAATAATGCAATCGACCGCACGCTTGCCAACTATACCGCACTGGTTCAAAAGAGCTAACTTTTCGTAATAGTATAGTTCAATAGGTTCATGATATTTACTTTTACGCCTGAGCATATCTTCCAAGGACTGGCCATAATTTTGCTCAAAAGGAAAAGCCTGAGACAATTTCTCTTGCCACTCGGCCCAAGAAAATAAAATTGAATCTAGGCTTTCATACCACGTCTTGGCCAGTCCTTGCAATTTTTGCATTGAGAAATGGATGGTTGTCTTATCATCCCAACCATAAACGGTGGCACACTCGTTCACTTTTCTTAACCACACATCTACACGTTGATTTTTCGAAGATGGGTCAAAATCAGGCAAAATGTTTTTATGATTTTTAACAACGTTACTAGAGTGATCGAGTGGGCCAGCCGCCGACGGTTGGTTCCTAATTGAATTTAAAATATTCATGACATCTTTCGAAGAAAACGTAGGACTATGATCTCTAACCTTCGTCTCATCTCGTGACGTTGAAGCATCGCGTCGTCTCCTCCGTTCCTGTTGCAACTGGTTTTCTAGGGACTGCAGGCGCTCCTGTGCTGCCTCACGTTCTCGTTCAAGTTGTTCAGCTCGGTGGCTTGAACGATTTCGGACGCTCGGATTGCTGCGTCGTCCGGTTCGGCTGCACTGCGGGCTCCGACTGCGATGCGATCTTCGACTGCGCTGCGGACTTCGACTGCGCTGCGGACTTCGACTGCGCTGCGGACTTCGACTGCGCTGCGGATTTCGACTGTTCTGCTGGCTACGTCCACGAACACCTCTGGTACTGATGCGCCGTCGACTACGGCTGCGACAGCATCCAGAAGCTTCGTCAAGACGTAGTGATCTTCCATGTGAAGGCGTCCTTAAACGCCGTCGCCCTTGAGTCTCATGGTCGTGCTCCATAACTGAAACTCGAAATTAAAACAACTATGTATTTGCACTTTTTTTTTTTTTTTTTAAATCTATTATTAAAATCGTAAATATCTCGAAAACGGTTAGTCCAATCGCAAAAATAACAAAAATTTGCGCTCCCCTTGCACCCCAGAGTTACCTCGTATATTAATAATAAAATAATAAAATTATGAATTTTAAACCCCTCCCATTTAAATCCGTGACATGATTTAAATGGGAGGGGTTTAAAATTCATAATTTGCTGCATCTTTAATTTATAACATCACAACATCGCCTAGACTTACTTACAGAAATATTAACAGCAATAATTATATTATGAAGGCAAAAAGAACAGTTATTTTAAAATTAGAAAAATAGGTAAACACCAGATTCAAATTTTCTGCTCATGTAAAACCAAGAATAAAAACGTGTCGGTATCGAATGGAATATCAATGCTGTAATTAGGATTCATTGTACTAGTAAGCAGCCTTAAATATTCTTTACCGTTATAATTTAAACCAACTTAAATAAATACCGACTAACTAAAAATATAAACCGTTACCCATTAGAATTGTAAACATTATAACTTATCTAATGTGAGCACATGTGTACTTACCACTTCTGAAATGTAATAAAACTCCTTGGGTAGATAATAATATTATTTAATCAGTTCAATCCCACAATCTATTACAATTTACTCAATTCTATTTGCTACTCTCCACCGGTTACAATAATTATATCTCAATCTTGCCACCGTTACTTTAGTTCGTCCGACCCGTAGCTCGTCCCAAAACCAAGTGACCGAATCGATTCCCCGAATGTCCCCGATACCGCGTGGTGTTGCCACCTAAATAATTGTTCTGAATAATCGTTATGTCAATTTAGTCGATTTAAAAATACCGATAAATGAACCTAACAATATGTAAGTATTAACTTAATAAACTAAACAAAGATATTCATAAAATATTGGATATAGGAATTGAATATAGTAAATAGGTAAAACACACAATCAAAGAACAAGTAATAAAATCAATTAAAGGGGGATGCGCCAGGGGGGTAGCCCGAGAAATTCAAAAATAGTTTACCAGTTTAAACAAATAAAACCCTTTCTTTCTTGTGACCTCTTATTACAAGCAACAGTTTTCTTTACAAAATTACGATCTACTGTCGGTGGTCGATTTAAATACAAAACTTTTAGAATAGCATAATAAATAAAAACTCTTATAATCTTCGTCTGTTAGACAGACACATTATGGCCGGAAACAATAGAAAAGTAATTGTCTCATTAGTAACAGAAAAAAACTTTTTACAAAAAAAAACAACCGACTTCCAAAAAAAACACTACAAATTGAAAAATAACTTTAATTTAGGAAGTCGGTGTCTTTGGTTCCGCATTTTCGTTTATTGACACTGACTTCCGAAATTAAAGTTATTTTTCAATTTGTAGTGTTTTTTTTGGAAGTCGGTTGTTTTTTTTTTTGTAAAAAGCTTTTATTTTTCACTTTTCAGTGGGTCCGTTTGTAATTTATCTAAGTTACAATAGCCTAATGTCAACTGCTCATCACTTGTTACAAAATACTGCTTTTCCCGATGTTGGGACGTTAATTGTTGAGGAGTTCTCCTGGAACGAACCAGAAGAACTCCTCAACAACCACTCACCATCGCATTGTGACGAGCATAAATTGCTTAGCAACCATATTAAAGTAGTCGAATCGCAACCCGTGAAATATTTGTCATTGAGTAGTTCCACTGGCCATCTGTGGTCTTCTTCATCAGCTCCACTTTACCAAATGATGATTTCCGAGAGCAAATGCTCAAGTTATTTTTTTAAAACTACCCACATCGTTTTAGCTTTGCCTATAAAATTTGAGGGTTTCCCTCGATTTCCATGGGATCCTCTCATCAGATTCCAACTTGATGATAATGGGACCACCTTGAGGGTATACCCTTTCAAACAAAAAAAGAATTTTGAAAATCGGTCCACAATTGGCGGAGTAATCGCGTAACAAACACACAAAAAAAAAAAAACATACCGTCGAATTGAGAACCTCCTCCTTTTTTGAAGTCGGTTAATAAAATAACTTTATTGATGAAACACATTCACATTTTGCGCCGCACTCGGTTAATCCACGGCGGCATCGGCGCGGTGGGCCGGGAGCGGGGCGGCGCGGGCGCGGCGCTCTGCTGTGGTCACAGATTTGGTACTAGTACGCAGCGCGGGCGCGGGCGATCGCGCGCTTCTTGGATTGGGTGGGGCGGGCGTCACCGAGGTGCGATCTATGAATATGGTTGCCGCGCGGCTCAGACGCGTGGACCCGCGTGGTCGACTCCTTACGCTTCGGCCGCGAGCGAAATCGAATTGATTTAAATGCAGCGGATGCGAATATAATTGAGTAGTTACTTCGTAGATAATGTAATTAGGTTAAGTAGGTATTAATATATTTGACCGTCCAATTGGACACATAAAATAATAAGTATTTAATTAGTATTAGTATTTAATTAGTAGTTTATTTCATTGAGTATATAAACATATTATAGGCTCGTATAATAGTGTTTGTAAATAATATATACCTAGTCTTGCCATAAATATTGTCACGAAGAAAAAAAAAATTTTTTATTGCAAATAATATTTATTACTTTTACAGTGTGTTAGTTTAATACATAAATATAAAACAATTTAAAATATAAAAAGCTTATTCGAAGTGGTCTCCATTGGCTTCAATACAGTCCTTTAAACGTTGAGGCCAGTTATCAATAGAAGCACGCACTCTTTCGATGGGAAAAAGGGACTCCAAATTATCATGGCGTTTAGAACAAGCCGTACTCTCTAAAACTGACCATAAATCATAATCCAGCGGATTAAGATCGGGACTGGACGACGGCCAGTCTTCAGCTCTTAAGTCCGAAACGTGCACTTCAACCAAGACTGCGTGGACCGAGCTTTATAACCCGGCGCCAATGATATTTTAGTAAACAGATATGTTATGAGCGCGCAAATCGTGAAGACTAGAAAACGTCCTAATTGGGACGTATTGCCTTTAGTCTGTGTCACGCACGTCTACGAGTGAGACGGTGCGCGCAGCTACATAATTACCATCCAAAATGCCATTTTGTGTATTTAGAAAGTGTACCAATTATGATACCAAAGTTAATAAAACACAAGGAATCTCATACCACACGAAAGTACACATTATACTTCGATTTATTAATATATTTCAATTATTTTCCTAATATTCTGATATTTGGAGGTTAGGAAAAAGAAAGAGATGGAAAATACATTTTTTGTCGTAAGAACGACAAGGATGCGAGCACTCCGGACATAGAATAAAAGTACAGATGCGAATATTAGGCAGTAAAGTCATCTTTACAGCAGAGTTCTAGTTTCCCTTTTAATAACTTTTCTTTATAATTTTTTTTGATATATTTAATTATAAATTAAACATAATATGTAGGAAAAGAAAATATTAATAGCTTATCGTTACCATAGTATGTCACAGATAGTGTTAAAATAAACCTACCATTGAGGTTAAAATTAAATCTTTTCGAAGGTGTATGATTATTTTTACAATTGAATTTCTTTCTTTTTAAAACGTGTTTTATTTTTCACCTACCTACCTTTTAATAGTGTTTATTCGTTGCATAGGCACAAATCCCGACTACAAATTCTGTACACGCGGTTTGTACTTTCTGCCTAGTTAATTTGTTAATCTATGATGCCAACGTGCGGTGATTGGTAGCCCGAATAATGTTTGTTTACATTCACGCGCATTTGACAACATCTAGCTGTCACTTTTTTTCTTATTGGTTTTATCAACCTATCCTTTTTCTATCCTTTTTACTTGTAGTGAAATGTAAAACGAATGAAAAGTGTGTATGTGTGCTGCCTCTCGGCGCGGAACACTTTTTTCTGTTGTTTTGTAAGTGTATAACATATCTGTTTATTAGAATATCATTGCCCGGCGCCGAGTCTTGTTGGAAGGACCATACTTGGTTATTGAATATGGTGTTGTTAAGGGGCTTAACTACTTCTCAAGAATGGTATCTTGATACACTTGTGCCGATGTTTTGATACCTTTTTCACAAAAATATGGCTCAGTCACTCCTTCATAGCTAATACCCCACCAAACCATCACTGAAGTCGTATAATGCCCACGTTGCACTTTGTCGACTAATTGAGAAGCTTCCTTAGAGCTTTGAGCATAAATACGGTCATTTTGTTTGTTAAAATGTTGCTCAATTGTAAAAATTTTCTCATCCGTAAACAAAAATTTTCTGTGACCTCCCTTTGCGTACCGCTTCAGTAGTTGTTTCGATTTTACCACCCTATTCTTTTTAAATTATCAGTTAAAAAATGACCAGTGCGTCTCTTATAGGCTGCAAGTCCTAAGTCATCTTTTAAAATACGCGACATGGTTCTGGGTGCTATCTTCATCTCCCGAGATAAAATCTTTTGCTTTCGGACAGGATTTCTTCGAATTCTTTCCCTTACTGCTTTGACCACCTTTTTCGTACGAACAATACGTGGACGGCCAGATCTTTTTCTGTCACAATCAGAGGAGGTCTCATTGTACCTATTAATAGCCCGGTACACAAACATTTGACTAATAGGTACCAAGCGTATTGAGAGTTTTAAAAATTGCATTTGGCTCCATACCAACTTTGTGTAATGCAATCACAGCGATTCGGTTCTCTTTTGCACCCCACTCCATTTTAATATCGCAAAATATTGTACAATGTATTTGCGCTAAAATTAGAAAACTCAATGAACAATCTTATGAAAATGACAGATTCCAAATTCAAATGTAATAGCTTTCTTATTTTTAATTGTAAAAGTATTTATGGCCAGACTGTGTATATTATCTTTTTCTCTATAATACCTACTAATGTTTGGTTTCAAATACGTAGGTATCTTACTTTAGTTAACAACAATTTCATAATAAAGTTACCTAGGTTATTTTAACGTAGTTTGGTTGGTAGGTACTTACATCAGTACCAATTACTTATCTTTTAATATTTTTATTTTAGTTAGGTAGGTAGTAAATGATAAATGATTTATTTTCTGTAAGTAGGTTTTTACAAACACTTTTACACGTCATCATATTTTTTAAAACTAGATGTGGTCGGCGTTTCCTATCTGACTAATCTGAGAAGAAAGGCCGAAACAAACTCAGAGGTCACAGTCTCTTTTAAAGTCCAGACAAAATCTTGGTCAGATCATGTGAAGACCATGTAGATTGATGTCTGAAATGGTCTTTTGAGGAAAGAACCACACAGATTGAGCGGACCTGTCCAATCAGTGCACGCATTTGTCAAAAATCGTGCAGCTCGACTCAGAAATGAGGAGCTCAACGATTCGTCGAACAATACCAAAGAAAGGACATTTGGGTAGGCCGCGTAAATTACTCAAACTGCCAGATCATGATTAAAACTAAGAAGGAAAACAGAAAAAAAAAATGACCCACATAGTCCTCACATTCACAATAATTAAATGAAAAGAAAAAAAAAATAAAAAATACTTTACAAAGTAAATATTCATGTCATTGTCTAAATAAAATTCATCAATGTCAATGTGTATATAAAAATCCGGACATAATCTTTGAGGACCATGTAGATTAGTGTCTGAAAAGATCTTTGAGGAAAGAACCACACAGATTGAGTGGACCTGTCCAGTCAGTGCACGCATTTGTCAGTAACCGTGCAGCTCAACTCAGAACTTCAGGAGCTCAACGATTCGACGAACAATACCAAAGACAGGACATTTGGGTAGGCCGCATAAACTACTCAAACTGCCAGACCACGATTAAAATGTAAACAATGACCCACATAGTCCTCACATTCACAATAATTAAAATAATATAATACTTTATACAGTAAATGTACATGTCATTGTGTAAGCAAATAGATACTTACTTAAAAAAAAAAAGAAAATATTAAAGTGTAAAAATTGCAAAATAACATTCACTGTCTAAACCTATTGGAGCAGCTCAATCCCAAGCCTTTTTGTCCTCAATATAGTCTTTTACAGTATAATAGGCTTTCTGGCATAGTTTTCGCTTTATAAAAGCTTTGAATTTATTTAGGCTTAGTTCTTGAATGTGGCTAGGAAGTTTATTATAAAAATGTATACATTGGCATCTAAACGAGCCACCTATTTTCTTGAGCCTTGTTGTAGGAACAACAAATTTATGTTTGTTCCTAGTATTTATGTTATGGATATCACTGTATTTTTTAAACAGATTAATATTTTTATGTGCATACAAAAGATTATCATAAATGTACTGAGAAGGCACAGTCATTATATTAATCTCTTTAAATTTGTCTCTGAGGGAGTGTCTAGGACTTAATTTATAAATAGAACGAATTGCCCTTTTTTGTAAAATAAAAATTGTCTGAATATCGGCGGCATTTCCCCACAACAGAATACCGTACGACATCACACTATGAAAATAACTAAAGTAAACTAAACGGGCTGTCTCTAAATCAGTCAAATCACGAATTTTCCTAACGGCGTATGCTGCAGAGCTAAGCTTTTTTGACAATTTATCTATATGGGGGCCCCATTGAAGCTTGGCATCCAACGTTATGCCTAAGAATACTGTGGTATCTTCGGGTTTTAACTCTTCATCCTTAATGAGAACACTAGTTTCTACTTGTCTAACGTGGGGTATCGTAAACTTAATACATTTCGTTTTTTTTCATTAAGAAGTAGGTTATTGACATTAAACCAGTTAACTACTTTTGCAAGGGCGTTATTTACATTGTCAGTAACCAGCTGCTGACGTTTGATTTTAAACAAAAGAGAAGTGTCATCTGCAAACAACACTATATCATGATTATCCTTTATGAGGTACGGCAAGTCATTGATATAAATAAGGAACAAGAAAGGACCATGAATTGAGCCCTGGGGGACCCCCATTCTTACTACAGATCCGGGTGACCTTTTTCCGTTAACATCAACTCTCTGAATCCTATCACTCAAGTAAGAAGTAAGAAGATCCAGAGAGGCGTTCCGGATTCCGTAGTGGTGCAGTTTCCTGATTAATGTTTCATGAAGAACACAATCGAATGCCTTGGACAAATCGCAAGAGACGCCCAAGGCATCGCATTTGTCCTCCCATGCATTATAAATATGTCCTAAAAGTTCAACTCCTGCATCGGTAGTCGAACGACCCCTTGTAAAACCGAACTGTTTATTATGCAGGAATTTATTTTTATTAAAAAATCTTTGCAATTGATTCAAAATAATTTTTTCAAAAATTTTACTAAAGGTAGGTAGTACTGAAATAGGTCGATAATTAGTATGGTCTGATGTACTACCCGATTTAAACAACGGTATTATTTTACTGTTTTTCATAAGATCAGGAAACTCACCACGGTCAATACAATTATTAAATATAACAGCTAAAGTAGGTGCTACAATGTTTATAATCGACTTAGCAACATCCACAGAATTACCCCATAGATCTGCGGTCTTTTTAACATTTAACGTGTGAAAGGTTTTAATTATATCGTTACAGGTTACATATTCAAAGTGAAATTCAGAATCACAAACTGAAACGTTTTCTTTAAGTAAAGACTCTGCGGCAGCGGGTGATGAGTTAAGAGATTTAGTAGTTGATACTGGAATCTCTGCAAAGAAATTTTCAAAGGCCGCGGCGACTTGAGAATCTGATTTAATTATATTGTCATCAATAGCAAGGCTGTAGTCACTACTTCGGGTGCATGACCTTCCCGTTTCGCTATTCCAAGTCGTTTTAATAATGTTGCTACTATTTTTATTTTTTGAACTCAAATAACGTGACTTGGCAATACTACAAACTTTTTTAAATATTTTAGAATAATTCTTAACATATAAATTAAATTCAGCAGTGTTTATACAAATCCGTTCTTCATATAATTCATAAAGTCGTTTTCTACTTTTATGTATACCAATGGTGGCCCAGTCACTGAAGGAAGCGTTACTATTAACCGATAATGTTTTTGGAATAAAAGTGTTATCAAATTGTGTGCAATACATATTAAAAAAATCATTATATTGTTGATTAGGGTCATCATTAGTGAATAAAAGTGGTAATTTACCCAAGAGTTTAGTTTTAAATGTTTCCAAGCGATTAGTTGTTTTTGGGTTAACAGTGATATCTTTTTTAGTAACTTTTTTGTTGTAATTTGGAATACTGATCAATTGTCCGCAATGATCTGAGTCTATTAAGTTAATAATTTCTTTGTGGGTCGGTATAACATCTGTATAAATGTTATCTAGACATGTGGCACTAGTAGGAGTTATTCTAGTGGGCTCTAAAAATTGGTTAGCAAGATTGTATGACTGAAACAAACTTATAATTTTAGTACTTAACCCAGAATTTTCTAACAAATTAACATTAAAATCAAAATTAAAATCTATAGTGACTTAAATCATATGTGTGGTTTACTTACTTTCTTACTGTTTCATTAATATTCTATTTAATTATTGCTTAGTGAAATCTTTCTTCTTTATCTTTCTTTGTTTGCTAGTGTCTTTTTCGTGTTAGGTACTTACATAGGTATACGGTGTGATTTTGTACTTATATATTTAGGTATTTACTGAATAGCTAAATATTAAATTACCTACTTAAGATGTTGCGAGGTCGAAAACGTCGTGGATCTTGTTCAAATCTTTCACGTAAAACTAAAAGAATCCGTCAACAAAGCGAATGCAATTCAGTCGCCGGAATCGCGACAGAAACGTCTGCAACAAGTTCGAGACCAAATTCGTCTCAGTTACAACAGTCAATCTCCCACCAAAAAATAAGAAAACTGCATGAAACTTCAAATAGAATGGCTGAGTATCGGATTATTCGAGAATCTAATCAAAGTCGAATTAGCAGACTTAGCAAACAAAAAATGCAGATTACGAGAATTTGTGAGCTAGAATCGCCAACAACTCGATCTCAGAGATTATCGTCAATGAGGTCACTTATGTCTCAGATACGTACCGATGAGTCGCCCACAACGCGATCCTAAAGACTATCGTTTATGAGGTCACATGCGTCTCAGATACGTACGTATGAGTCACCCACAACGCGATTTCAAAGACTATCGTCTATGAGATCACATGCATTTCAGATACGTACCGATGAGACACCCACAACGCGATCCCAAAGACTATCGTCTATGAGATCACATGCGTCTCAGATACGTACCGATGAGTCACCCACAACGCGATCCCAAAGACTATCGTCTATGAGGTCACATGCGTCTCAGATACGTACCGATGAGTCGCCCACAACGCGATCCCAAAGATTATCGATTATGAGGTCACATGCGTCTCAAACACGTGACGTTGAATCACCAACATCTAGATGTAATCGACTTACACGTTTAAGGATAAACTCTCGTCAACATTATCGGCGACAACTTTTCTCGGATGACTCAGTATTCAATGAAACTATATCACAAATTGCAAACCACGTGTGCTATATTTGCAAAAAGTTATGTTACCAAAATCAAACGAGGTCTATAAAGACACCCATCACGAAAAATGTGAACATTTTCGCGTCCGCCATCTTGGATTTTCATTTTGACCTCACTATCGGCTGAAACCCTAGGGTGCTGAAACCCTCGAATTCCATTGAAATGACACCCATGATGAAAAATTTGAAACTTTTCACGTCCGCCATCTTGCATTTTAATTTTGAGCTCACTATCGGCTTCAGCAGCCTCGAAATACATGAAAACGACACCCATGATGACAAATTTGAAAATCTTTTCAGCCGTTATCTTGGATTTTCGTTTCGACCTTTCTATCAGCTTTACAACTTTCGAAAACCATAAACGATATCCATGATGAAGCATTGGTGAATTGTGGGTGTACTATACACTCCTGCCCAACCCTTTGATACATGATGTTATGGAGAATTCTCATTTCCTCAACTTTGTCGCGCAACTGTCTCGTCCCGCAAGTGGATTCGCGCAAGTGTCTTTCGCGCAAGTGGATTCGCGCAAGTGTCCTTCGCGCAAGTGTCTTTCGTGGAAATGTCTTTCGCGAAAGTGTCCCAGATTTATTTTGTATATTTTTAGAAATGCCTCGGGCATTAAGTCCGCCTTTGTACAGTATTTCTTTTATTTGTGCATAAAGTTTTAATAAATAAATAATTATAATTCTAAAAATATACAAAATAAATTTAAAAAAAACAATCAATATATCCTAAAACTAAAAAAACCAATACAAATCCCCTATTACGAACTCAACTTGGTTTCGAACTGGATATTCGCTATTCAAAATCTGTGCAAATACCACTAGACCAACCGAGCTTTATTACAATTGATGAATTTACGCTATCGAGTTGTACAAAATAGCCTCTAAGTATCTATTTGCTTAGAGTTTAATTTTTTCTGTTCGTGTACCTGTTTTGTCAATATTACAATATAAAAAATACTTACTTTACCATGAGATGTTTTCGGTTGTTAGTATAGAAGTAGATTTTTGCTGGCCTCCGACATTTTGTTTGATGATAATGATTATAATTCTGTAAATAAGCCTTTTCTTTTTTGTTTCTTTCTAGTTCTTCACATAGAACAATAAATATACAAGAGCGCCATCTATTGGTTCATTGTTAATTATTATTAACCGCGTCACACTGTTCCTGACTCGGTAGTTCACTGTATCATCGCCATTTTAGAATGGCGCTAGGACATCGAAGAAATAGTGGGCGTGGCTAAAAATACCGAAACAACGGAACTCAATTTCGGTTTTCAGCGTCTTAAGGATTGTAAAAAATGATTTATCTTTTTAAGTATAACAATTACAGGGACGACTTATTCGTCAAATTTTAGTACAACATTTTTCACAATTTCTGATGTATCTATCTACCTTCTTAGGTAGAAGGTTTGGTTTATTAAATATAGTTCAAAATAATGTTCTCTCAGTTGGGACGATCGACAAAAAACAAGATTTTCATTTTCTCTTGAACCAGTAAGATTTCGGGCCATTCTCCGTTTTGGCGAAAAAACAATTTCCGGTGGCATATGCTTTTTCTGAATACAATTAAACACCGAGATCGTCCGGATAAAATATTGCCATGGGATCAACGGCCACCCCACCCGCGACACATTCGGCAGTCCTGCCTGATACACTGAAGGGAGTAGACGCGCTGTTTTGATAAGGTAAGTCATAATTTACTAGTTCTCCGACACACATAGTTCTCCGACACACAATATGTCATTTGTTCTGTCACAAAAAATGGATAATGTGTAATGCATTGTTATTCATAATCGAACTATTATCTATTACTCTCTTGAGTTGATCTTTACGCGAGAATCTTTTTTTCAAATCTCGCTTTGTTAACATGTGTTGGAGATTTTAATTCTTATTTTGCAACACCAACATTAAATGTAAACCCTCATGTAAATAGTGGCAACACTAGCCCCTTCCATCTGCGACACTGGTCCAATACAGACGTACATTTTATAACTTGTCATATTTTATTTATCTTCCTCGGCACCTACGTTTCAGCACCTCATGAGCTACCCAACATCCTACAAGCTAAACATTGGTCCTTCGCGGACAACTGCCGTGCTGCGGAAGAAGCAAGCTAGAGGTTTGGCAAGTTTTTTTTTCGGCCGTGTCGCAGCCATTTTGGTTGGCACGCATGCGGGCTCTACATGATTCTTGGCATGGTTGTCGCAACAAAATCGCAAATATTATATCGATTCGACTCCAGCAACATTCTCCACGAAAAAGCCCAGAATACATACACCTACATCATAAATTTCATCGATCGTATTTGCCGCCGTCGCCGGTCGCCGGAGTCATCTCAGCCTGCAAGTGTAAAGAGTACAGCTGCAAGCTCAACAACAGGTATTCCGCAAGATCAAGCGAGACGGCACGTATCGCAATCCACTTCATTTGTTCGAGTTACGCGCCTGGAACGCGGTCTACGCACGCCGACGAACTAAACAGAAACAAAATTTCGTACGAGCACAAAAGGTACAGCAAGTGACGCTAGGAAATCGCACCACGACGCCGTCTACGCCGCCATTAGTGGCATTCGATCGACTCGTCAGTGAAATCAGTAGCTACGCGCGCGCATTAATACGAAACATTAAAGTGTTGTGTTTGTGTTCTAGCTCTAAGTTGGTGATACTACAAAAAAAAAAAAGGTGCGTGGTAGGTTAGTTAAAAATGGAAGAAGAGTTAAAACGTAAAATCGCCTCACGTGGCTACGTTAAAGGTTTTTGATTGATTCTGATCTAAGCTTAGATTAAAAAATGTCCAGATTCCGTGTTCGAAACAAAACGCAACGTTTTAAGTGAAGCCACTTTTTTATAAATGTGTGAGTGAGCGCCACGGTCGGGAGTGTATTACGTATCGTAATTGCGCTTGTGTGCAATGTGCGTGTAATACCAGTGGCAGAGATTTACCCTTAAATGTGGGAGATTTTCAGTATATTACGTTTAGCGTAAAATATATCATCAACAGTAATGACATGATTTTTTATTATTACGGTTGTTGAGTTTCAACGTTATTTCTTTAATTTGTGTAATTTGTCATGTCATCATGTGCGACTTTATCAGAAATGATTATGTTACGACTTTTTGTGATATTTGCTTGTAAGTTAGTTAAATGTTTGTTGTTTTGGTGTACTTAAATAGGTAGTAAGCAGAAATAGCACAAACGGTAACTGTGACGGCAAAAAAAACGATGTCATATGAATGCTGCTTTTATCAAATAGGATTAGTTTTTAAACAAAATTTGCCTCCGTTGAGAAAAAAATCCTTGTTTTTTTCATGATCCTATCATCAGATCTCGATCTGATAATCATGGGACCTCTCCTGGGAAATACATATATCCTTTTAAGCAAAAAATTATATATATAAAAAAAAAAAACAACTTCTAATAATAAAAAAGTAAAACCAATTTCAGTCATCGTTGTTTATTTTTACATATTACATAAGGGATAAGAAAGGTTAGGTATGAGCAGTTTTTATTTTTAAAATCCCTGAAATTGCAATTTTTTTCTAAAAACTTGTCTTATAGACGGCATACTTTTTAAAATATTTTCATACTTGCAATATGAAAAAGTCTTATTTTTACGTACCCTTCCACTATTAGTTTGACAATATTATTTTCATGATGACGGCCGTATGCATGTTCAGCTTCGTCAAAATTGAACAACGTTATGCCAATCAAGCTCGACATTATTTTAATAATGACATGTTTAAAATCTGTTTCTGTGATTATTTTTTTCTCTTTTAAATGATTCCGTAAAATTGTCTCTGATAGCCAGCACACAGTAAAAACATTTCTTGAAGAATATATCAGTCCTCCTTTGTCCCGCAGCCCGATTAATTTATGAAAGTCTAATTTTTCTTTGCTTATTAGACTTTCATTGCAGGGCATGCATTTGATTTTCCGGTTTAGCTGTCGGACGATGCAGCCTGCTACATAACCTACAATTTGCCGGTAATACTCCTGAGATCCGGGTTGATAAAGTAAGCTACATAACCCTTCGTGATTTTTATCAGTGTGATCGCTACTTGAACTCTGAAGAGCACTGATCTCTTCATCTTCCTCATTAAATCTTTGTGATTTTGTAGTTGAACTAATTGCCGTTAACGCTGAAGAACAATTTAAAATAGCAACCTCCTACAATGGCACACAATTTCCGGTGTCTGTCAGTTTTAATTCCATATGACATAACAGTTTTCTGTAAATTCCTCTTAACTGCCGTGCAATAGGATTGTCATTGTGGCCTCCGTGCATACGTATTGCCCCAAAAAACAATTCTATGTGGTCTTGACTTATTCTGTATGTAGTGACGTATTTCAGTTCTTTGTTTTGCTCCACAAGAGTTTCGTAAATGTATTTTAAGCTATCAATACAAACTACCATTCCCAAAAAACCGGTCAAGTACCGGTTTTTTTTTGTTTTTAATACAGATTCATACGTCTTTATGGTCAACTTGTTTTTTGCTGTGATCCTTTGTACGTGCGCTTTATAGATGTTTTTATATTTAATTTTAATATAAATAATTTTTGGCATTATCTAAGAAGGTAAATATTTCAGTTTTATTTCCAGGGATTAGTGGATGGGAAAAATCGTGTTGTTGTAAGCTTCGAGAGTTAAAAATATCGAATAAATTATTAAAAATAATTAGAAACTTTTCGGTAGCCTCGCTTTCTTCAAAATCATTTAGATTTAAATAATTCCTGCAAAATTGCAGGGCAAGCGCAACACTCCTGCTGAGAACTTGAGTCGCCAGTTTGAGTTTCATTATTGAATTTCTGAATTCTAAATGTTTTCTTGTTAATTTATTTGCAAGATGACGTATGGATCGTACGACGCAGGACATTTGTCCCCCGTGTTTTTGGCTTCAATTCTCAGTGGCCTACTATCCATCTGGACATTTTTTAATCTAAGGATCTAAGTAAAAATAAGTTGTGATGAGCTGATCACCAAACGTGATCGACTAGTAACTGCCTTTCGCGACTATGAGTCTCTATGTAAATATATTTTGTATCTCGATACTGCCGACAAAGAAAATGTCGAACAAATAGAAAATAATTATTATAGTATCTTGGCATCATTGAATGAGCAAATTAAGACCCAGAAAAATGCAGGCCCCTCCTGCTCCTCAACATATTCTAATACAGATCAGACACCTAGAACAAAGTTACCACCAATTTCCATAAATACATTTGATGGTACATTCACAGAATATTTATTTAACACTTCAAGCACAAAAATGTACAGAGGCGGACTTAATGCCATAGGCATTGCAATACGTGCCATTTATTAATTTGTTCGATTCATTGATTCACAATGACAGTAGTCTTGACCATATTCAAAAATTTTATTATTTGAGGTCGTTTTTGAAAGGCGAACCATACAATTTAATAAAAGATTTAAGTTTAACCCCAGAAAGTTATAGTAAAGCTCGCAAACTGTTGAGAGATCGCTACAATAATAAATATAAGATTATTAATGATCATACAGACAAAGTTTTGGATTTAAGTAGTATTGTTAAATCAACAGCTTGTAGTTTGAGGGATTTTGTGTCAGGTATTAGGCTACAATTAGCTGCAATTAAAAACCTTTACTCTAATGTCATATATTGGGATGCAATTTTGCTATGTGTTCTTTCTCGTAAATTAAATGGAATTACTGCGCGAGCTTATCAGCTGGACCGAGATCCCAGTATACAACCTAACCTCAAAGATTTCCTGCAATACATTGAGAAACGAGCTCTAGCCTTGGAAAATGCTGGACAGGGTCTTCACTTGCAGCAACAGTCAACCAAAGTAACAGCAGTGCAACATTTCTGTAAGTTAAATGACCATGAATTATATAAATGTAAAAAAATTCAGCTATTGCCAGCAATCGAAAGTCTGACGTTTGCCAAAGAACAAAAATTGTGTGTAATTTGTTTAGGTATGTATGCATGGTGGCAAGTGTAAGTTTCACTTCCGGTGCTCAGAGTGCAAGTAGCCTCATAACACTCTGCTCCACTGCAATTCAGGTGAAACCCCACCAGCTGTCACCTTATCAAGTAATGTTAATAATAATGTGTTTCTACCTACAGCTCGAATCAAAGTTGTAGAAAGGAACGGCACAGAATACATTATCAAGGCGTTACTGGACAGCGGATCTCAGGTTTCTTTTATAACTGCAAAAGTTGTTCAGCTATTAGGTTTAACGCCCTTGCTAAATAATACTTGTATTGTTGGAATCACTAATGAGAAAAGTAATGTAAAGTTTAGCATTCCCATTGAAATTCAATCATTAAATTCACCAATACAATTCAAGACAATGGTAACTTGTCTTGTAGTAAAAGAAGTAACATGCAGATTACCTCAGAATAAATTTGATCTCTCTAATTTCATAATATCATCCAACATTAAATTGGCAGATGACCAATTTAATGTGCCTAGTGAAATACATATTATGTTGTTAGGCGCTGATGTGTTTTTCCAGACCCTGTTACCGAACGAGCAGTGCACAAGCATCAACCTGCCAACACACAGCGAGCAGTTATTAACTTTGCCCTGCAATACTGCTCATCCACTGCAGCAGCCTACTAACACACAACTACACATCTTTAACACATGCTTCGGTCACATTGTAGTAGGAAATCTGCCACCCAAGGTATCTCAACAGATATGTAATAGGGTAGTATAAAAATGTGAATTAGGTCTCAATGAGACACTTGCCCAGTTTTGGACCAATGAAAAAGTTCCAGAAATATTTACTGAACAAACATCTGAGCAAGAGCATTGCGAACATATTTTTCAAAGTTCAGTTAAATTAATTAATAATCAGTTTGAGGTTCCTATGCCTTTAAAATTACCTTTATCAGATGTAAATGATACTCTTGGTGAATCATTTCATTAATCATTAAAAAGGTTCATGAATTTGGAAAAGAGATTGCATGCTGATCGTAATTTATTGATGCAATATAAAAATTTCATTCTATCTCTTGGTCATGGTCATTACATTGATATAGAATTGTTTGATTTAAATAAGCATGCAGTGTATTTCCTACCACACCATGCGTTTATTAATAACAATAGCAAAACCACAAAGCTTCGAACTGTCTTTGATGGTTCAATGAAAACAAGAAGGTTTCTTTAAATGAATTGCAACTCAATGGACCTGTAGTTCAAAAAGATTTATTTGATATAATTTTATTATTCCGCTTTGGTAGACATACATTTACTGCAGATGTCAAGCGTATGTTCAGAAACATTAAGGTAGATCCTCAATACACTGCCCTTCAAAATATTTTGTGGAGGGACAATCCTGACCAGCCAGTCAAGTGTATAAGGTTAGATGCGGTTACGTATGGTTTGAAAAGTTCAAGTTATTTAGCAACTCGCTGCATAGACGAGCTAGCAAATAGATATGAAAAAGCATACCCACTAGCATCATCTATTATCAAAAATAATCTATATGTTGATGATATTATCTATTGTAATAATAACTTAGAGACTACTGTAGCTGCCATAGACCAGCTACGTGATTTGCTTAAATTAGGTAGTTTCCATACTCATAAATGGTCATCAAATGATGAGAATGTCTTGAGCAATATACCATTAAACGCTTTGATAGTTTAGAATTACAAAAGGGTGATTATAATATGAAAGCCCTAGGACTACAAATAAATGTAAAGGATGATCACTTTATAATATCTACTCCAGAGCCATTCAATAGGAACAAGGTTACAAAAAGGAGCATACTTAGTTATATAGGTAGATTTTATGACCCAATGGGATTTGTGAGCCCGAATGTAGTCACGGCAAAGGCCGTAATGCAAAAATTATGGCTACTGAACACAGGTTGGAATGACAGTCCGCCTGCAAATGTTCAGCAGGAATGGTTTCAATTTACCAATAATTTAGCTGCAATGCAGCCAATTCTTTTAGATAGGAACATTAGAATTTCAGAAGCAGGCTCAGCAGATTTAATCGGCTTTGCAGAAGCTTCGAGTAAGACAGCCTACGGATTCTGTGTGTACCTGCGACTTACAAACCAATCAGGTACAACAAAATTGCATCTACTCTGAAATCCCGAATCAACCCTATTCAAAAGAAAGCCATGACTGTACCAAGTCTTGAATTGAATGCTGCACTATTGCTATCGAAATTAATTTTGCGGACTCATAATACACTCAAGAGTTAAAATTACCATAAGGCATGTCTGTTTATTCAACGACTCTCAAATTGTCCTGGCATGGCTAAATACTGAGCTAACAAAGCTTCAGGCGTTCATATCGAACAGAGTAAATGTAATTCGTCAAAACACAGCTGGATACAGTTGGTATTATGTCAACACAAATGACAATCCTGCTGATCTCATCAGCCGAGGTATCAACCCAAATGAGCTGAGTAGCTGCGATATTTGGTGGAATGGCCCAAAGTTTCTGCAAAACAGTGAGTACAACTTTCCTGCTTCCAGCACTCTCGCTGATTCACTCTCAGTGGAACCCTGCTTGGCTTTTTCCAGCAACTTGGTTTGTCAAAATCCAAATCCGCTTGATTATGTGTTCAAGCGCTTCTCTAATTACTCTAATTTAAATAAAATAGTAAGGCTATTAGCATACAGATTGCAATTTTTACACAATATAAATAAAAATAAAGTTAAAATAAATACAAACTTATTGCAAAGTTCAGAGTTGGATCGTGCATTATGTTAATAATTAAACACGAACAAAATATATATTTTAAATCTGAAATCAAAGCAATAAGCAATAATAACAATTTGAAAGGAAATTATCCGAATTGCATCCCTTTCTCAACAGCCAAGGTCTATTGCGCGTTGGAGGTAGACTACATTATGCTGATATCGCTTATTCACAAAAACATCCTGTCATACTGCCCAAAGGCTCTTTAATTACGAGCGTGCTTATAAGGTGTGAACATAAAAGGCTACTGCACGCAGGGCCTAAGCTTTTACTCTCGCATCTAAACCAAAGGTTTTGGATTGTTAATGGATTATTAGAAGTTAAGAAAATAACTCACAAATATATTGTGTGTTTCAGACTAAAGGCCTCAGTAGCCAAGCAACTAATGGGCTCCTTGCCGGCAGCACGTGTAACAGCTACCAGCCGCCCATTTGAGAAGGTCGGCGTGGATTTCGCTGGGCCAATTGATGTAAAACTCTCTCGCGTAAGAAGATCATTAATAGGTAAAGGCTATATCTGTGTATACGTATGTTTCGCGACAAAGGCCGTTCACTTAGAACTTGCCTCAGACTTGACTACAGAAACTTTTCTTGCGTGCTTGAGGAAATTTATCTCTAGACTTCTGGAATTTCGGTGGGCAACCCTCGTAAGCACATTTAAATGTGCAAGGACATTTAAAGCACATACATTTAAACAAGCGCAAGCACATTTAAATGTGCAAGGAGTTAATTAGTCGTACTCTGTAAACTGCAAACTTCTCAGAACCACCAAATGCAAGTTCAGAGATTTACCGCCGAGCGTGGCATACAGTTCCACTTTATACATGTTACTCGCCCACATTTGGGGGACGCTGGGAAGCGGCAGTAAAGAGCACAAAATTTCACTTAAAAAGAATATTGCAAAAAACTGTTTTAACTTACGAACTACTAATACAGTATTCATTGAAATAGAAGCAGTACTCAATTCTCGACCGCTCTTACCTTTATCTTCAAACACTGATGATTATTCTTATCTAACACCCGGTCACTTTATTACAGGGAGTGCAATGTCAATGTATCCTGAAAGTAATGTCTGTAGCATTCCAAATAATAGGCTTAAGTTTTGGCAACTGTGTAATTCTCTAAAACAGGCCTTTTGGAAAGAGTAGCATCAACATTATTTAAATTTGTTACAAAATAGACCTAAGCGGCGTGTTATATGTAATGTCAAAATGGCGATTTAGTCATTTTAAAAGAGGACAATACTCCTCCTATGTCGTGGCCTATGGCACCAATTGTTAATTTGTTTCCAGGGCATGATGGCAAAATTAGGGCAGTGGAGGTTAGGACCCCAAATGGGAAAACTCAATCCCGGGCCATCAATAAAATCTGTCTATTACCTATAGAATACGATGATAGTTCTTAGACATTTCCCTAACTGTTTCTGTTAAATAATAAGTCAACATTATGCATGTAAAACTGTACTATGTATGTATGTATTGTACTACACTATATCATGTACTTATGTAAATTCAAGCTCTAGTTTTTAAATAGTCTAAAAACCAAACATAAACCTGTAAGTTTAAACAATTTAATTTTATGTAACTTTTTGTAAGTTTATTGCTATTCCTGTGAAGCCGCAGCATGTTGGAGATTTTAATTCTTATTTTGCAACACCAACTGTTCTGTACAAGATGTGGTTCAGGGATTATAAATAATACACAAGATACAGTCAGCTACGATTATGACGAATGCTTTTTATTCTGTCTCCGCCATCTTCAATGAGTAAAGTGTTGCCACGTATTACAATATCTTGTGTTGCCAGAAATATAATAAAAACATAATCATATCAAACATCCCCCGTAAAGCTAAACAGTTTACATACTCTAGCATTTAACTTAACTCATATTCTCTTAAATACAATGGCATTTTAGTGACTCTACCTGATCTCATTCTCCTTTCAGGAATAGCTTCTGTGTGAGCAGTATCTGTTACATTATCATTAATACTATCTGATACATTAATTTGATGTCCTTGCCCGCTATCCTCTGCTTGACTTTCAAGCAACTCATCAGGTACACTGTCATGTTTAACATTAAACTTATTTTTACTTGGTCTAATATGTCTTTCATTTCTCCTCACCAAATTACCTTTTTCATTTTTTACAATGAAAGATCTAGGACCATCAGCTTCACCAATAACTTTCCCTGCATACCATTCTTTATTTGGTGCATTTTGTATTATTACATTATCCCCCAAAGTAAAAGATTTCTTATCCTTTGCAGTTTTATTACATTTGGTCATAGATTTTTCTTTGGTTAACATCAATTGCTCTTTAACATTTAGTGGTACTTTAGGTTTTAATAATTGCTGTGTACAAGGTAAATTAGTTCTTAACAACCTACTCATCAACAATTCAGATGGACTATACTCCAACCCTGCCACTGGGGTTGTTCTATAATGCAACAAGGCAATTTCAAATTGAGAATGATCCTCTAAACATTTTTTTAACATGCCCTTAACTATGCCCACTGCTTTTTCTGATAACCCATTCGATTGAGGGTATCGGGGGCTAGACTTTATCAACTCAATATCTAATTTGCGAGAAAACTGTACAAATTCAAAACTACCAAAAGGTATATTGTCACTTACTATAAACTTAGGAACACCATGAGTACTAAAAATTGACAGTAATTTTTTAATTATATATCCAGTTGTTTTGTTCTTTAGAGACTTTACCTCTATCCATTTTGAATAATAGTCCATCAGAACTAAATAGTCTCTTCCAGCAAAATGAGCAACATCCATGCCAACTTTATTAAAAGGCAGGTCAGGTATTTCATGAGACAATAAGGGTTGTTTAGGATTTGATGGCCTGTACTTTTCACAAGTTTTACATTTTGACACAAACTCTTCTATGTCTCTTGACATTCCTGGCCAATATAACACCTTTCTGGCACGTTTTTTACATTTTATAATTCCAGCATGACCTGCATGAACTATTGAAATCATCTCTTTTCTTATGTTTAGGAATAAGTATTTTATTTTCATAAAATATGAGTTGGTCTTTCACTACTAGATAATCTTTTAATTTATACATTTTTTTCAGTTCAACACCGTGTATATTTTTATTATTTTTAGGCTACCCTGAATTACACCATAACATTATTTGTTGAAGATTGGCATCTTTTGCTGTCTCCTTTTTGAATTCCAGTAACTTATTATTTGAAACTTGCAAATCAGTTTCTAAACCATATACTATTTCTGAATTTATACTATGTACTAACTCTCTTAGCACTGGGTCTAACTGAGCATTACTTGTGTCATAAGGCCTTGACAAATAATCTGCTATATACATTTTTGAACCAGGTACATACTTTATTTCAAATTTATATTTTAACAATTTGAGAACCATGCGTTGCAATCGGGCAGAAATTTTATTAATGTCCTTATTCATTATTGCTACAGGAGGTTTGTGATCACTTTCTACGATAATATGACGCCCATAAATAAACTGATGATACTTATCCATAGCACAACAGATCGCAAACAACTCTTTCTCTATGGGAGCCCATCTCTGTTGACACTCAGTATAACATCTTGAATAGAAAGACAATGGCTTTCCTTCTTGTAATAAGCATGCTCCCATGCCACTTTTAGAACTGTCAGTTTGTAATACTAAATTCCCATTTTTTTTTTAAGACTGATAAAGTGAGAGCAGAACTAATTCTCATTTTTATTTCCTCGGCTTGTGCGCCAGTCCCATATAATTTCTTTTATCAATAATTCCCTAAGAGGTTCAGTGGTTTTTGAATATTGTGGTATAAACTTACTTAAATAGTTGCACATGCCTAAAAACTTTTGTAATTCCTTTACACTTCGGGGTTGCTTTAATTCCTCTATAGCTTTCACATGTTCAGGATCTGGCTTTATACCAGATTTTGACAACATTAGTCCTACATACTTCACAGTCTCACATCTATATTGTATTTTATTTTCATTAAATTTTATATTGTGTTTTTTTGCTCTGTCTATTACCTGACTTAAAATTTTGTCATGTTCTACCAAACTGTCCCCGGCCACTATTAAATCATCAAAATACACATGGACTCCCTGTATATCACTAAAAATGGCAGTATTTATTCTTTGCATCACCTCAGGTGCTGATGAAATACCAAATGGCATCCTCCTGAAGCAATACCTACCATAAGGCGTTCCAAATGTGCACAGTTTATCTTTATCATCCAACATAATTTGAAAAAAACCATCTTTCATGTTGTTGGATCATCATCAGCCTGCTTCAGTCTACTGCTGGACACCGGTCGCTCTCAAGACGCCTGATCAATATCTCATAGCAGCGATTCGTCTAATTAGCTTTAACGTACTTATTAATTGTAATATGTGTCCGTCCCTTTGACACTTCACTTGCTTTTGAAACTCCATATTGTTAACATCGTTTTTTAAATTATATTCGCTTGTATTGAGGATCCAGTTTATTCTTCCGGCATATTCCTTAAAATTCCCGTACATGGTCCTTCGAGCCGGATAACGTATAATACAAAGGAGATCAGCGGTTTTAATCAAGAATATATAAGGATTATTATCACCCACGTGCAGTGGAGGTTATTCGCCGGTGAAAAGGATTGACTTCAACCAAGTGATTTAGCGGTGTACAGCATTTATAATTAAACTAATATCGTCACCCAACACTCAGGTAGTATAAGTAAATAGTCGTATATAAGGTCAGTATCATTTAATTGTATTACCTATTGTATTGTGTTAGATTAAAATCATTAGGTAGGTACTTGGTACATTGTGATTAGTATTTTATTCAACAGCAAAGTTAAGTTTAAAATCATACTTATCACAGTATAGTTAGCATAATTGCTACATTATTTGAACTTACATTATATAAAGCTGTAACTAATCCACTTATTTATTTAACAGTGGTGTTAATTGTGAGCAGGTATCTTAACATAATACATATAATTTGAGAGTGTTTGATATTAGTGCAAGTCATTGTTATAAATTATAAGCATTTAGAATCATTTATGTCGTCGACATAATTACGAGTATTATATTAGTATTTTAGTTGTGCCTGTTTAGTAGTACTTAGTGTTATAGTTTTACAAACAAAAAGATTGTAGTATTTTAATTTTTAGGTATCTTAGGTCACACTTAGTACTTAGTTACAGTATTAAGTTTGTGTTATTTGCTATTAATTATAGCATTTAGAAGGTGTATAAAACACAGTTAGGCGTGTACTCAAATTATATTGTTCGTTTTTATAATTGTATTCCTGTATCAATTCCAGGTTGACAACACTCGTCTCCCAGTATGTCTGAGGAAAGGGATTTAATTAAAAAGCGAGGCAGCTTCAAGGGCCGTTTGACTGCTTTCGTTAATTTCCTGGACTCACTCAAGGACAAGGAATTATCCAGCTGTATTGTGTCTGAGCTGCAGTTGCGTATGGGCAAGATGGAGTCGTTGTATGAACAATATGATGAGGTACAATTACGTCTGGAATGCATTGTAGACGATTTAAAATCACAATACTCTGAGCGTTCTGAATTCGAGTCTCTTTATTATAAATCTTTATCCAAAGCCCAAAATATTTTGAGTGATTTTAACAAAGATAATAAATCAATGGAAAGCTGCAAAAGTACACCTACACTGCACAAGCCAGTTAAATTGCCAACGATTCAGTTACCAAAGTTTAGCGGATTATATTGTAATTGGCTTGAATTCCGCGACACCTTTGCTAGCCTAATTCATAGTAACGATGACATAGACACAATCAATAAATTCCATTACCTGAGAGCATCACTTGAGGGAACAGCTGCATTAGTAATTAAATCTATTGAGTTTTCTTCGAGCAATTACAATGTGGCATGGTCGTTGTTATGCGATCGATTTGACAACAGAAGATTACTGATACAAAATCATGTGTGCGCATTATTTAATATTGAGTCCATATCAAAGGAATCTTCTGTTGCCATTAAGAGTTTGATCGATCACTTAAATAAAGATCTGCGAGCTTTAGATTCGTTAGGGGAGCCTGTTAAACACTGGGACACACTTTTAATATACATTGTCACTCGTAAGCTTGATCAAAAAACCTATCGTGAGTGGGAGGAGTACAAAGGTAGGATGGACAAAGACTGCACGATTACTTTTGACGCATTTATGCTATTCCTACGTAATCGTGCCGATCTTATCGAGACCTTGGAGCTAGCACGTACTAATTATTCCCAAACGACAGGTAAGTCAGCCCCTAAGATCAAGTCGATGGTAGCAATACAATCTCCTAATAGTTCTAGCACTGAATCAGCTTCAAAATCATGTCCTAAATGTAACAACAACGATCACACTTTAAATAATTGTCCACAGTTTCTTGTATTAAGTAATGACGATCGTCTCAAGTTACTACCCAGTTATAAGATATGTTTCAACTGTTTTCGTTCGGGGCACTATGCTAATAAATGTAAAAAACCAGGTTGTAAACTATGCAAACGTAGGCACAACACACTAGTACACGTAGATTCTAAAGGCACTATTGCGAATACACTTAGTGGTAATTCGATAAACAACTTGTCTGCATCGTCTTCATTACCGTTTGCTACCACTGATACGAATAACGTAGCGTTATCAGCAAACATTGCATCTCCGTGTAGTCATACGCAACGAGATGTGTTGTTGTCAACCGCCTTGGTCAAACTGAGGGACCACAATGGTTGTGAGCATCTCGTTCGCGCGGTTCTTGATAGCGGTAGCACGTCGTCATTCATAACGGACAGGTTATGCAATAAACTTAACTTAACAACTAGCCAAGTAAATAGATCAATTCTTGGCATCAACAATGTTACTTCGCACGTAGGAAAAACATGTCGGGTTAAGATTACGTCATTAGATGATAGCTTCGTATTCGAGCTTCATTGTTTTGTTCTACCATACATTACGAGTAACGTACCGTGCCGTGAAATAAATACTTCTGATTTCGACATACCCTCGAATATTACTTTAGCTGATCCTACTTTTTATAACCCTGCTGATGTTGATATTTTAATTGGCGCTGACCTTTTTTGGGAGTTGTTAGGATCTCAAAGACTAAAGTTAGGTACCGGAAAACCAATATTATGTGAAACCCGTTTAGGATGGATAGTTTCCGGTCCGATTTCTCAGAATTATATTTCACTGCTGTCGAATGACGTAAAATGTAATTTTTCTAAAATGGTTTCCGATAGCGATTGTGACTGGGAAAAAATTAAGATAGATTTGACAAAGTTTTGGCAATTAGAGGAGGTGAATGCGAAATCTTCCAATTCTTATATGCCTGAAGAGAAATTGTGTGAGGATAATTTCGTTAAAAATACGACACGTTTGTCTGATGGTCGTTTTTGTGTTCGCATACCCCTTAAGAAAGATCCGTCAATTCTAGGAAATTCTTTTAATAAGGCTACACATTGTTTACAATCTTTAGAGCGTAGATTAAAGGTTAAGCCAGACTTTAGTAGGCTATATCGTGATTTTTTGTTAGAATACGAGTCACTTGGTCATATGACAAAAATTAATAAACCTAATTTGTGTGTTGGTTATTTTATTCCCCATCACGGAATTTTACGTGAGTCGAGTAGCACGACCAAACTTCGTGTTGTTTTCAACGCAAGTTGTCCTACTTCGACGGGAGTGTCCTCTAATGACCTACAGATGGTCGGGCCAACTGTACAGGATGACCTTTTGTCTATACTACTTCGCTTTAGATTCCACAAGTATGTTTTATCTGCAGATGTGGAGAAGATGTATAGACAAATAGTCGTCCACCCGTCGGATAGGTATTTGCAACAAATTGTTTGGCGTGATAATATTAGTGAACCTATTAATGTTTATCAATTAAACACCGTCACGTACGGTACAGCTAGTGCGCCGTTCCTTGCGACACGATGCCTTAAACAACTAGGACTCGACTGCAGGAACCCAAAAATAGCTGAGATCATTAGTCATGACTTTTACGTCGACGACTTGCTGACCGGGGGAAATGACTTAGACGAAGCAAAATTCATTCGCACTGAAGTCACCAAGGCGCTTGCGTCGGCATGTATGCCATTGAGAAAATGGAAGTCAAATGACCCTCAATTAGTGTCGGATTCTGTCCCTGCATCATTTGACTTAAACATTGGACCCAATGAGCCTGACAAGTTGCTTGGTCTCGGTTGGTTTATCGGCACTGATGAGTTAGGGTTTCCTATAAGTCTGACTAAGTCTTCAACTGGGTACACAAAGCGTGACGTGTTGTCTGTGATTGCGCGAATTTTCGACCCCTTAGGTCTATTGGGTCCTATTGTTATCTCCATGAAGGTTTTATTACAGAAAATGTGGTTAGATAAGTTATCATGGGATCAACCATTACCTAATGAGATTAGTAAACAATGGGATATTATAATTACGTCTTTACCTATTTTAAATCATGTTCGCATTTCGCGAATTGTAGTCTGCAATTTATATACGGAGTTAGAACTCCATATTTTCACAGATGCGTCTGAGTCTGCATACGGTGCTTGCGTCTACATTCGCAGTGTTAATGGTAAGGGTGAGTATATGGTTCGCTTGTTAATGGCAAAGAGTCGAGTGGCTCCCATCAAGCCTACAACTATCCCGCGACTGGAGTTGTGTGGTGCGGTAGTCGGTTCTCGTCTTTATGAGAAGGTAATGAGCTCACTTCGAGTGAAGATCAGTCGGGTCTATTGTTGGACTGATTCGACCATCGTGTTGGGATGGTTACAGATGATGCCTACCAAACTTCAGCCGTTTGTACGCAACCGCGTTGCTGAAGTTTTGGACAAGGCGGGTAACTGTACTTGGAGGCACGTCCCAACAGATCAAAATCCAGCAGACCTAATATCCCGTGGTACGGATATTAGTGTTCTGCAGGGTTCAGATCTGTGGTGGCATGGACCAGAATTTTTAAAACTAGACCCATCTGCATGGCCTTCTCGAATTCCGAGTCAAGAACTTCAGTCATTACCGGAGATTCGACCTAATATTGTGTTAAGTGCCGTTAATAACGATTCACAAACAGACTGTTTAATCGATTTTAATCGTTTTTCTAATTACTCACGGCTTGTTCGTACTGTTGCCTACGTATTGAGATTCATTAAGTCATGTAGAAAGCATTACCCGAAAACAAATTATTTAACACATGATGAGGTACAAGATGCACTCACCGTTGTCATTATTAAAAGTCAATTTCAGTCATTTCCTGAATATCAACTACTTTTAAATAAAAAGAGTTTACCTCAAAAGAGCGCCCTTCTAAAGTTTAATATTTATTTAGACGATAAAAAGATAATACGAGTAGGAGGACGTCTCGATAATTCTTGTTTTGCTTATAATAAAAAGCACCCTATTTTAATACAGTCCACTCATGAATTTACTAAGTTATTATTTAATTTTGAGCATAAAAGGCTGATGCACGCTGGCCCACAATTATTATTAGCTTCCATTAGGGAATCTTACTGGCCAATAGGAGGTCGCAACTTGGCGAAGGCCTGTTATCATAAGTGTGTTCTGTGTCACCGTATGAAGGGTAAGGTTGTAGCTCCTTTAATGGGTAACTTACCAAAAGAACGCCTGCGTCCAGGTTATCCTTTTGAAAGCACAGGCGTTGATTATGCTGGCCCTATTATGTGTGCCAGTCGTCAAGGTCGTGGATGTAGGCTAGTAAAGGTGTATGTCGCTATTTTTATTTGCTTCACCACTAAGGCCATTCATTTGGAGCTCGTTGGCGATTTAACTAGCAATAGTTACTTACTGGCTTTGTATCGATTTGTTTCGCGAAGAGGTAAGCCCGTTGATATCTTTTCCGATAATGGTACCTCATTTGTCGGTGCGTACAACGAACTTTCCAAGTTTTTAAAATTAAATGCTTCGTCCTTGGGTGAAAGTGCAGCGAGCGACGGAATAAGGTTCCATTTTATACCCGCCTACACCCCGCATTTTGGTGGACTCTGGGAGGCGGGTGTGAAGTCAACAAAGTTCCACCTTCAAAGAGTGTTGGGAAATTGTAACTTGACTTTTGAGGAGCTGTACACCGCACTAACTAAGATTGAAGCCATCTTGAACTCTCGTCCACTGACGCCGTTGTCTTCAGATCCTGCAGATTGTACACCGCTCACGCCGGGGCATTTCCTTGTTGGACGGCCTCTTACTTCCTTGCCGCAACCTAACTACCAGGATAACTCTGCAAACCATCTGTCTCGTTATCAAAGGATCGAGCAACTCCGCCAGCACTTCTGGAGCAGATGGAGCAAAGAGTATGTATCAGAATTACAGCTGCGGTCAAAATGGCGTTCCTGCAAGGATGGTTTAAAGCTGGGCGCCTTGGTCGTGATTAAGGAGGATAATCTTCCTCCTCTGAAGTGGAGACTTGGACGAATTGTAGCTGTTCATCCCGGAACTGATGGCATCGCCCGTGTAGCTGATATTCAGACGTCCACTGGAGTCATTCGGCGGGCATTCAATAGAATCTGCCCATTGCCTGTGTCTTCCGAATCTGGTTGAAACCGTTGGTTTCAACGCCCGGGGAAATGTTGGATCATCATCATCAGCCTGCTTCAGTCTACTGCTGGACACCGGTCGCTCTCAAGACGCCTGATCAATATCTCATAGCAACGATTCGTCTAATTAGTTTTAACGTACTTATTAATTGTAATATGTGTCCGTCCCTTTGACACTTCACTTGCTTTTGAAACTCCATATTGTTAACATCGTTTTTTAAATTATATTCGCTTGTATTGAGGATCCAGTTTATTCTTCCGGCATATTCCTTAAAATTCCCGTACACATGTCTAATACTGTGAAGATCTGCTTACCTGCAAGAGAATTATAAATTTCTTCAGGAGATGGTATTTAATAGTTCTCTCTAAGGATGCATTTGTTTAACTCCTTTGGGTCTAAGCACAGTCGAAGGGACTTATTTGGTTTCTCAACTATTACAAGATTATTACACCATGCTGTCGGACCCTCTACCTTTTCTATAATACCTCTACTTTCATAGCTTTCTAAAGTATTCTTTAACCTATCTTTAATTGTCTGCGGAACTCTCCGAATGGGTTTGACAACAGGTAGTGCTGACTCCTTTAATTTTATACTATATGACCCAATATTGCCTAGGCCCGAAAACACCTCTATGTTTGCTTTTACAAAATTTTCTTTTTCGCTCGTTACAATGCTATCCAATCTTTTCAACAATTTTAATTCTATACAAGCTGGCAACCCTATCACTGGCTGAATTGGTAAATCAACTATGCAAAATTTTAATTTTACCTGTTTGCCTTTTACAATACAGTTTAATTTAACAGTACCTACAGTTTTAATCTCTTGATTATTATAAACTACCAACACAGTTGAATTACTCATCAAACAATTGGAATTATCTTTAATTTTGTCATATAGCTTCAATGACAAAGTATTACAGTCAGCCCCGGAGTCTAATTTGAACCTAATGTTAGTTCCATTGATGTTTACAATTTCATTCCATTGAAGACTTTTACTAAAGGTACTTACTGAATCCACCACAAAGTCTTCTGAGCAATCACTATCACTCTCTCCCTTTTGAACGGAGTCTATCTTATTTCCTTTTTCTTTCTTCTTAGGCGCTTCATTTTTTATTGACTTAGTACGACACACCGCAGCAAAATGGTTGTAATTGTTACAACTCGCACACTTCTTGCCATATGCTGGACAATTTCTAGCTGTGTGGCTTTTTCCGCAATAGGTACAGGCAAGCATCTTGGACTTCACTCCTTGTTCTCTCTCTACTTTCTTGATTACATCTACTTCCTGCTTTATTTGCACTGACATTTCTAGAGCCCTTGATCGTCCCGCCTCCGCTGCACGGCACTGGCTGATAACCTGGTCTAGTCCATTATCGGCCTCCCTTAACAATCTTTCATGCACTCCCTTATCTCTAATTCCAATGACGATCATGTCTCTCACAAGCCTGTCCTCTTGATCTTTGAAGTCGCATTGTTTAGCTTGAACCTTTAGCTTTGTGATGAATCTGTCTACTTGCTCACCCTCCTCTTGTTACAAATTGAAAAATTTGAAACTATTTGTGATGATGTTTTTCCTCGGCTCCACATAGGCGTCAAACTGTTTTATTAAATTATCTAAGGTTTTAACCTCAATCGGTTGCATGTGTGAATTATACACATGCGACACTGGTCCAATACAGACGTACATTTTATAACTTGTCATATTTTATTTATCTGCCTCGGCACCTACGTACCAGCACCTCATAAGCTACCCAACATCCTACAAGCTAAACAACATGTTATAACGTGTTTTGGTAGAATCCGTCATTATTAGTATCGTTATTATTGGTAAAATCGTTTCTGCCCATAATGACGCATTGTAGCACAGAATGACTCTACTTTTAAACAATAATGATTTTATGTGGATAATAATGATTTTCGTATACTTACTTAGTTTACTAACCGTTTTTGTTCAGTTGGAGAGGTTAAATTAAACAACCGACTAATTACACTGTTTTTATTAGAAACATGGCTGACTATCGCTAAAAATAAATCAATGTCATACAATTTCCGTCAGTTCTCAGAACTTACATATTCGTACAGGACTCGCATTATTGCACGCTGACATGCTTTTCTCTCTGTTTTTTACAAGCTTTTATTTAGCTTGCACTGTTCGTATGTAAGTATGTAATATGTATGTAAGTTGTCCGTCAAACCAAACCATTTTTTCGACTATTTGTTGGTATCCGATTGAGCTGAAATTTTGCATGAAACTTTAGTTCTGGTAACAATACAATGTGCAATACTCAATATTGTAATAATTTCAATATGGCCGCCGCTCCAAGATGGCGGATTACATATTTTTTTCTCAACCCTCTTAATATGGGTATCAAATGAAAGGGCTTGAAGAGTAGAAAACGATAAAATTAATAACATAACACTAAATTCAATATGGCCGCCGCTCCAAGATGGTGGATTACATATTTTTTCTCAACCCCCTTAATATGGGTATCAAATGAAAGGGCTTGAAGAGTAGAAAATGATAAGGTAAATAACATCACACTAAATTCAATATGGCCGCCGCTCCAAAATGGCGGATAATTTTTTTTTTCAATCCTCTTAATATGGGTATCAAATGAAAGGGCTTGAAAATATTTCGAATCATAATCACAATAAGTTGGTTGTAGGTACATACCAAGTCATCTGCATTAACATTTCTGTTACTTATTACATTATAATGGCCAGCTCTATGTTTTGCTTTAACTTTTTCGGGAGTCTTACGGTCGGTAAATGTTTCATCCATTTCTTTATCGGAAGCATCACTGTCGTCCATTGTCTGAAATTATAAGAATACATTGTGATTATCAATATGCTCATTTTTATTTTAAAGATTAATTGTAACAAGTTTGCTTACCAATTCGTAAGAGTTTTCTTTATATGACTCGTCATCATCATCGTCAAAATCCTTATCATTGCCAGAAACATCATAGTCAATTATTTCCACCAGCTGCGAATTTGATTCGATTTGTTCTTCCAACGATTTAATCTTCTCGCAAAGTTCGGAGATAGTCAACTCCCATGTCGCTATTATTGGAAGCTGACACTTTTCCTCGGTTTGTGTTCCTACATCACGAGTTTTTATTTCAGTCACTGAAACTTTTCTCACGTTATCCTTTTTGCTGAGTTAGAGACTCTGCTTGATACAATACTCGGATCAGGACCTGATGTAACAGTGAAATGTTTAATTGGTTTCCTCTTGAACATTTTGGACCGTTTGTTACTGGATTCTCCACTGTGGTATGTATGGTTATGGCAAGAACTTGTCAATTCTTGATCAAGAATCTTCCTTTTTGGTGAGTGCTGAAAAAAGAAAGTATGTTATAGGTTTCCTTCCGGTAGTAGATATTGCGTGGTATTTTCCTAAGGACAAACTTAAATTATATAACGATTACCGATTGGAGACTTGAATCAGTTTAGTGTTATTGTGTAGTAGGTACACCTGTATAACGGATACCGTACATCAGGGCTTCAAGCTTTTAAAATTTATATATGACGGGGAAAGTATAGTGTGTCTCGTTATTATCAGCCATATTTGAATTAGAGTGGGCTACAGTGGGTTGTGCGTTGGATAATGCGCAATAGAAAAACGGTTTTCAGTTCAAATGAGATTATAATTTAACGAACAATTTAATCACGCTAGCAAATTAGACACTAGGTAGGTACACGACACAACCAGATACGGAACGCCGACAGTTTCTGAGCACATGTTGTTCGTACGATGTCCAATGTCCAAGAGAGCTCCACCTCGCTCCTGTCGCGCTGTCCACCCACCCCCACGAACTCAGGCCAGACTCTGTCAAGAGCCACCAGATGGCGCTAGCGTTCCGACTCCGGTTGTCAAGTCAGCTCCCGTACTAATGACGTTTCCGACATATATATAGGGTGTCCGGTAATGAATGGATAACCTTGAAATGTCTTATAGTATAACTTATGGCCGTTCAGAAAAAAAATTGAAACAAAATATATCATAAGTAGTACCTAAGTTATGATTTTTTTAAAAGAAAGGTCTAATTTTTTTTACCTTGTTTTACTTTTATGAACACTACGATCAGAAATGAATGGATTCCATCGGTTTGTTGTTATTTTATTATTATACACGAACTATGCTAATAGATAAACAGTCAATAGTATGACTAGCTATTGCACTATTTTATTAAAAAATTAGCAGATTAATTAATTTTAGAAAAACTTTGCAAAATTTATTTTTTAAACTATGTTTAAACATCATGGGTATAAAAAAAATGTATGAATACATGAGTGGCCAATAATTTTAAAATAATGTCACTTTCAAGTAGATTTTATAATGGTACAATTCATAAATGTATCTACAATAAATAGTGAATTATTGCGATTAATGTAGAAAAGGAGAAAATTTTACTAAATATCAAAATTTGTAATATGGGAACATTTTTTAAATTTAATTGTACCTGAACTTTGGGGATTAATAAAAAACAACATTTAACATAAACAACACTTTATTATCATTCGTTTATAATAAATGTTCAAACTGCCGGCCTCCCACTCTTATGCAGGCCCTACATCTACGGATAAATGATCTACGGAGCAGTCTTGTGTACCGTCGTTCACTAATTTTTGATGCGGCTGCTCTGAATCGTCTTCTTAATTCTTCTAAAGACCTTATAGGCTTACAGTATACTTCCTCTTTAAGGCAGCCCCAATAAAAAAAATCCAATGGATTTAGGTCCGGTGAACGTGGAGGCCACAAAATTGGCCCTAGCCGCCCGATCCATCTATTTGGGTACGTGTTATTTAAAAATGCACGAACAGATACAGCATAATGCGCAGGACAGCCGTCATTTTGCAACCAATATGACTCCCTCAGCTCCTCGGGCACTTCTTCTAATAAATTGGGGAGATCATTTTGAAGAAACTCCAAATAACTTTGCCCTGTTAAATTCCCCGGTAATTCAAATGGCCCGATTATTATTCCACTTAATATTCCAGTCCAATAATTGATTTTAAATTGGTATTGGGATCTATCTTCACGCATAAGATGGGGATTTTCTAATTCCCAACCGTGTAAATTATGAAGATTCATGTATCCATCTCTTTTGAATGTTGACTCGTCGCTCCACAGAATTTTATTAAAAAATTGCGGGTCTTCTTCGATTTTTGCCAGCATTTGTCGGCAAAAACGCAATCTAGCTGCATAATCTCTTGGTTGGAGAGTTTGCACGCGTGTAACGTGGTAAGGGTGGAATTTATTTTTTTTCAAAATATCGTGCACGGTCGATTTTCCGATACCTGTGCGTCGAGCTATTGTTCGTGTAGAGGTAGAAGGATCGTTTTCGATTTCCTCAAGCACGGCTTCTTCTACATCAAGACGAGCGATTCTTCCACTGCTTGTACCACCGACACCACTACCAGGCAATCTTCCTTCGGAGTAACAACCGTGGACACGAATAAATACGCGGTAGTCTGGGTGGCGCGCATTAGGGTATCTCTCCCTATAGAGCGCTGCAGCTGCATTTGCGTTACCTCTGCATTCTCCATAAATGTAATGCATATTTGCATATTCTTGTGCCGTATACTGACGTGGCATTTTGATACACAAAAACACAAAAGTCCAGTTTAGTCCAAAAACAAACCAAATCGTCGCAAATATCACCAAACAAAACAAGTCCAAATCAGTAAGCAAAACGAATAGTCCAATAAAATAGCCACGTGGTCGTTTTAACACTGATTCAAAGTAAATCACGATAATTGCAAACGGAAACTAAATAAACACATGCGAAGTCGAGCAAGTCGAGAAACGCACTAAAAGTATGAGTGCTTACCTGATGTTTTACATTTATTTCCTCTCTCTCGCACCTAGCCGATTCAGACCCTCTTTGTCTAACATAACACAAAAGAATGACAGCACGGCGTGCGCGCAGGTAGCAAATATGAAGGTCACACGACCCATTTCACGCTTTTAAAGTAACTATTTTAATCATTATGAGTATTTGTAAATTTCTGACAATTTGGTTTCAATACGCAATTTTTATTCACTACAAATTCCTTAAATGTATTTTTGATTAATCTTCAGTGGTCAGAAGCAATTTAATTTAAAAAAAGTTCCTACATTACTTTTGACATTTGGTAGAATTTTCTCCTTTTCTACATTAATGGCAATAATTCACTATTTATTGTAGATACATTTATGAATTGTACCATTATAAAATCTACTTGAAAGTGACATTATTTTAAAATTATTGGCCACTCATGTATTCATACATTTTTTTTATACCCAAGATGTTTAAACATAGTTTAAAAAATAAATTTTGCAAAGTTTTTCTAAAATTAATTAATTTGCTAATTTTTTAATAAAAAAGTGCAATAGCTAGTCATACTATTGACTGTTTATCTATTAGCATAGTTCGTGTATAATAATAAAATAACAACAAACCGATGGAATCCATTCATTTCTGATCGTAGTGTTCATAAAAGTAAAACAAGGTAAAAAAAATTAGACCTTTCTTTTAAAAAAATCATAACTTAGGTACTACTTATGATATATTTTGTTTCAATTTTTTTTCTGAACGGCCATAAGTTATACTATAAGACATTTCAAGGTTATCCATTCATTACCGGACACCCTGTATATATTAAAATGACAGTGTCACTTAATTTTTTTTTTCTTTTTTATATGTCTGTGCTTTTTAGTTCGCGTTATTCTTTTTTTTTTAGGTTACATTTTTATTTAAATAAAAGCTTGTTTTTAAAAACTTCTTTTTATTGTTACAAAGCTTAACGATTGAGCCACAATCATGCCAAATAAATATGCTTTATGTAGGTATACGAGTGTCTTCTCTGTCTCTTCTTCTGTATTTGTGGAAGAGTCAACAGAACCAGTTGGTTGTGGATCTTCTACAAGGTCATCGCTTGATAAGTCTGGAGTTGTATCATTTGACCCCAAGATATTTTTGTTTTACCTTCGATTACAGGTAAGTCAGTACAAACTTCTTGCTGATCTGTGCTCTCATTCTCACTAGAAGATTCTTCAGATTCTTGAACAGTAACATGTAACCTAGAAATATTCCGTGTTAAAATAATTTCTATCAAGATAAGGCATATTTATTTAAATATATAATAAAAACTTACTTATATGTTCTGTCCATTTTATAAAAAGATCTTTATGGGCGCTTGTTTTATTGTTTGTGTGCGTTTCTTCGTTGAGTTATATTGTGGCCTCTGTCTATTCAATTAAATAACTTGGCATAGACTATAGAGCAGTAGAGTTTTTACCCTTGAGCATAGTGTAATTGAAATTAGATGTGTAACATAACTAACCCCGCGTTTCGAATTGCGTCAAAAGCGATTATATATCGCGAATTCGACCAACGCGCAACGTCACAAATAGTAGTCAATAGTCCTTACATTTTGTGACTATTAAATTTGGTCGGATTCGCGATATAATCGCTTTTGACGTAATTCGGAAGTAAGGGTAAATGACTAATCTAAACTAATCAATTGAATTCGGCTGATCAATTGGTTGCACTCATTAATAAAAGTCTGTTTACTGTTAGTGATCTGAATATCGTGATATAAAACTAAAACTCAGAGTTTGAATCCCATATTTATAGAGTTTTTTTATTTTGATACAAAATTACTAAACCAAAGAAATCCAAAGAACAAGAGAGATTAGTTCAACAAAGATTAAACAAACGACGTCGTAATATTGAGATTAAGAACAATCCAGAATGTTTGTTCACTTGTCTCCCACTCCGTGTGCGTACTGAACAGATTCTGTGTCATTAGCATCAGAGTAATCAGAACTTTCAGAATTACTTGCCTCACTTTCACTGTGCTCTTCCTGTTCTGGCTCTCTCTCTGCCTGGTCTTGCTCAGCCTGACCCTGTTCCTGTTCTACTTGAGCCTGTTCCTGCTGTGGCTCCATCTGCATGAGCTCCTGGTCCATCTGTACCAGCTCCTGCACTCTTTCCTCTTGGTCACATCCTGTATTCTCCCTGTCCAAATATACTACTTTCTCTTTGTCATAATCTTCTTCTTCTGGTAATGATGCCATTACCAGAAGAAGAAAACTATATCTTTTTCTTATCTATATCCCTTTGAACTCTCATAGCCAACAAACACTCCTTCTTCAGCCTTTGAATCCAGTTTACGCCTCTTTTCCTTAGGTATATGTATCCATACATTAGAACCAAATATTTTATTTAATATGGTAATATCAAAATCATGCCCAGTCCACATCTGAAAAGGTGTCTTCCCTTCGGTTCTGCTCTTACTGGTTCTATTTAGCACATAGACAACTGTATTAATGGCCTCAGCCCACAACTCTTAACCCATGTCTTTGGCATGCAGCATGGTACGTGCCGCCTCCACCAGGGTACGCATGTCTCTTTCAGCCTGGCCATTTTGCTCCGGCGTATAAGCCACTGTTGTTTGGTGCTGTTTGCCCTTGCTAGTGAAATACTCCTCCATTTTCTTATTCACTAATTCACCCCCATCATCAGATCGAAAAACCTTTAAAACTTGCCCTGTTTTCCTTTCCGCAGACTGAGTATAGTTCTTGACACACTGCACAACCTCCGACTTATTTTGCATGAAGTAGACATGACGAAACTTAGTAAATTCATCCTTGATAAGTAAAAAGTATCTTGCCCCTCCAAGTGATGCTACTTCAAATGGTCCACATATATCAGCATGTACCAGCTCCAAAGGTTGTGTTGTACTGGATACACTGTCTTTAAAAGGAAGCTTATGTGCCTTTCCTTTTAAACAATCAATGCACTTCTTATTATTTTCAGTATATTTCACATTATTTGTTGAAAGTACAGACTTCACATAGTTTATGTTCTGGTGACATAACCTCTCATGCCACTCACTGAGAGTCACTGCACATTGGACATCATGTTTCTTAAATTTTACTACATAAACATTGTTTTCTTTAAGTCCTGAAACACACACCTGATTGTTGTTCTTTATTACACATTTGTCCAATGTTAAATCCACACTATGCCCCTTAGTAGTAGCCCTTGTCACAGAAAACAAATTTAGTTTTAGTTCTGGCGCAAATAACACCTCACTTAGTTTATTGTTTATAAACTCAATTTGTCCAATTCCAAAAACTGGTAGACGTCGCCCATCTCCAACAACAACAAACCGGTTTAATACTCGACGCATTGACGTAAACAAATTTCGTTCAGAAGTCATGTGCTCACTAGCACCGCTATCGATAATCCACTTGCTTTCAGATGCATGACATGGTAACCCATTGTTGTCTTTTATTATTGTTGAAAAGGCGATACTTTGTGCTCCTGTTTTTGTTTCTTTTGTGCACTGTTTCTTTAAATGTCCGACTTTGTTGCAATTAAAGCACTTCCTGACATCCTTTTTACTCTTATAATCTTGGATAAAATGTCCAACCCTACCACATTTATAAAATTTTTTCATAAGTGTCAGATTTTTTTGCAAACAATGCCACATTTTCACTATCTGTTGACTTTGCCTTCAAAGTCAAAGTCAAAACATTTATTTCAAGTAGGCACTTAAAAGGCACTTTTGAACGTCAAAAATTACGAAAAAATAGAATTGATTCTAGTCGCCCATTCCAAAAGGTAGTTTTCGTATGGAGAAGAATGGGCAAGAAACTCCACCGTTACTCTTTTAAAATGATTTACAATATTTTGTATACATTAATTATATAATAATATGTGAAGACGATGCACCTAAAATAAAATAAAATTACTATACCAAAATAGGTAAAAGAATTAAAAATGAAAACATGACATAAATTAATTATCTAATAGATACATGGTGCTCAAATATTTACAAACATGGTAAAAATAAACGATTTTCATTAAAATAAAAAATTACAAGTAATAAGTCAGGGTGTGAGTTTAAGTAATTACAGAATATAAATCAACGTCAAAAAAAAGAAGAAAGAATCAATTTTACAATTAAATTAGTTACCAGTTTGATTTTGTCTAGACTCTAGATTGTCCTATGGAGCAGGACCAGCATGTTTCCAAGCGTTCTTATCTTGGATATAATCTTCTACTTGTTTACAAAGTGTACGTTTAATGTGAGTTTTAAATTTTCTTTCATTTAATTGCAATATATCACAAGGTATTTTATTGTAACATTTAACACAGTACCCCATAAAAGATGTATTTACTTTGGCTAATCTAAAAAATGGTTGATGTATTTTATCTTTATTTCTAGTATTAAAATTATGTCTATCGCTTATTTTATTAAAAAGATGTAGATTTTTTCTAACATACATAATATTTTCATAAATAAATTGGCAAGGTACCGTCATAATATTAATCTTTTTAAAAAGTTCCCTGAGAGATTCGCGGCGACGTAGATTATAAATGGCTCTGACAGCTCTCTTTTGCAAAATAAAGATGGATTCAATGTCAGCAGCTCGACCCCATAGTAAAATGCCGTACGACATTAAGCTGTGAAAGTAGCTAAAATAGACTAAACGCGCGGTTTCTACATCAGTTAATTGTCTAATCTTTCTAACAGCATAAGCGGCCGAGCTAAGCCGCCCCGCAAGAGATGTTATGTGAGGTCCCCATTGTAATTTCTCGTCTAGCGTGATTCCCAGAAAAACCGTTCGATCAACAAATTCCAGTTTTTCTCCATTAAGTATGATGTCACATTCGCTACTTCTAACATTAGGTAATTTAAATTTAATGCATTTGGTTTTCTTTTCATTCAGTACCAAATTATTTACCGTGAACCAATCTTGGACCTGAAGAATAGAGTTATTCACATCGTCAAGATTTTGTGCCCGTCTGTCTATCTTAAAGATCAATGATGTATCATCTGCAAATAACACCATCTTCGGTTGATTTTGAAGTAATTGGGGTAAATCATTAATGTAAACTAAAAAGAGGAATGGACCCAATATCGAACCTTGAGGAACACCCATTGTCATTTCAGACCCTAATGAGTTTACGCCGTTTACTTCAGTCTGTCTTCCTCCACAAGTAATCTAGCAACTAAACTATCAAAAGTTTGCTTAGATGTGTCCACTGACTCCCAAGCTGACACAAAGTGACTATTTCTCCGGCAATGCCAAACTCAATCAAAACTTTTGTAATATTAAATTTCTCAGAGATTTCCACCCCTGCTTGCTTCAACTGCAGTTGTAACTCTTGTAGTTTTGATACGAATACCGACACCTCCATGTTCTCCTCGAACTTGAAATTAAAAAATCTCTGTTGCAACAAATGAATCGCTGTACTCGATTTCTGCTCATAAACATTGAGCAACTTGTCCCACATTTGTGCAGCAGTTTCACAAGCGATGATATGTATCATTGCGCTTTCGGTCAATCTTGAAACGATTAACCCTTGAGCCTTCGCATCTTGCTTTACCCACGCCGCATCTGCAGATTTTACCTCAGTGCCATTCACCACCGATAGCACATCATGCGCTCCCAGCAACACTGTCATCTGGAACTTCCATAAATTCCAATTTGTCGGACCCTCCAACTTGACTCCCCCTCCCATCGTCATTGCCCCAAGCTGATCCATGATCCCCGATCTGCTCCGCCGTCGAATTGTTGACGTCTATCGCGTGTGCTCCCTTGCACCGCTAAACACCAGACGCCGCTGCCCGCAGCACAAATTGACTTCGACTTTCCTTTGCGAAACACAAAGAAGCAGAAGCACGCCTCCAAGTGATAGCCGTTTGTTGCACAAACAACGTCGGTTCTTCACCTAAAATACAGAGTTACGGAAGTACTGGGCCCATAACCTGTAATTAGGACTTAAAGAATATGAACGCTGATTTTAGGATTGAACCATTTATTAACGATGGGAGAAATACAATTAGACATCAAGCCGCCATTTGATGTAAAGAGAGAGTGCCACAGACAAAAGAAATAAAGCCCCTTATTTAATAACTTATTGTCTATTCTTTCTTACTCATATTCTCGACCACCCCACATAACAATGTTGTGGCATTAGAAATACAAATTGCTTACAAAGAGTTTGCGAGGCTTGTTCAACAAAATGCTTGGAATATAAGGAGTTCAATAATGACGACGATGCACTTTCTTTCAAAAATCTGTAGATTCTAAACGAGTTAAAAATAAAATTGTGACAGTAACAGAAAAACAAAAAACTACAATGAAACCTAAAGACGCACTTGTTAAACTTCAAACAGTCTTGATAGTTTTTTTTAAACATTGTTACAAGATTGTGCACCAATACGAGACCTTCAAACACCCTAAAGAGAATTTAAATTTATCTGAAGCAGTGGTGCACGTAGATTTTTCCGAAAATTACTCACTGAAATTTTCAGAAGAAGTGCAATTGATGCACTTTGGTGCAAGTCGCCAGCAGGTGTCCATCCACACTGCTGTTATTTATCCACATAATTTTTCAACTGGAAGCATGTCCCCAACGTCTTTTTGCACTGTCAGCAAATGTCTTCGCCAAGATGTTCCCGTTATTTGGGCACATTTAGATCCACTCATCGAAGAAGACTAGAAATTGAATTCTTTCGTAGATACAATTCATTTTTTATCAGATTCACCGTCATCACAGTACAGGAACAAAAGCATGTTTTATGTCATACATAAGCCAATTAGAGTCTAACCACGAGCTTATCAAAATCACGTGGAATTATTCGGAAGCTGGCCATGGAAAAGGTCCCCCTAATGGGCTAGGTGCGACTGTCAAAAGGACAGCCGATCGAATGGTAAAATTTGGGTCTGATGTCGGATCAATCGAACAATTTTACAAGTTGATTGGAACCTTAGAAAACATAATAGTAAAAGAAGCATAATTTGCAATAAACATGATAATTATTCATACTTTTTCAGTATTAGGTCGTGTTTTACAAGATCACTCAATTGAAAATTGTCCACTCTTGAGTGATCCATATAAACCGTTATAAATCTTAAACGTGGCTTTGAAACGAATCGAAATTTTGTTTAGCAGCTTTCACAAATCTTTCACAATTAATTAAAATACAAATTATAAACACATAGGCAGTATATTCTTGGATACGCGTTATGGCTTTTTCTTCAGTTGTCCAGATTGAGAGATCCAGTTAATGAGTTCTAACTTTCTTTGTTTAGGTTTCACAAATTTTATACCTTACCATGAAGTTTTCACAATTATTTCCTAAATCCTCTTATAATTTGTTTGGGATCGGAAGAGTTTTTCGAAAAGATCTCTCAATCCACACGCACATTCCAGTAACACTGACCAAACATAGGCCTCACATACCTCATTCTCCCAGCAACACACTCCATATAGTAGCTGTTGAGGATGGATGGAAAGGGTGTTGGTAAAGGTGAGTGGTGGAGTGGCTGTAAGTAATTGGATGGATCTGGTAAGGAGATAAGAGAAGGGAGGGTGACGGAGTGGTGAAGTGAGGACGGGATCTGGGGGAGTTTCTGTACGATGGGCTAGTGTTAGTGTGTGTTGACCTGGTCGTGAGTGGTGAGTAAGATGGTTCCATAACAAATGTTTCTTATAAATGAGCAAGCTCTTCCTCCCTTATCATTTCAGCAATTTTATGTTCGACTGCCGCCGGGGGGAATAGGATTTAATTGTCCTGGCGTATCCCAAGAAAAGGGTCTCTGTGGCGTCTACTTGGAGTTGGTTTTTTTTTGAAGCTAGATACTCTAAACCTAGGTCCGTATTTACTGGGGCTTTTCGGCAAAGTTTCAGAAGCACGTGGATGTCGCCGTCGCGGTGTTTCCTGAACTTCAGGTTGTTCGATGGGTTCTGGAGTCGTTTCTCCAGACACATTGGCAGAAATGTTGAGAGATTATCGGTGCGAAACTTAAATGGGGTTTCATAAACTCCATGGCCTCGGCCCATTGCCAGTTTACATATCTGGCTCCTTGGCCAGTCGTCGTCTTTAGGTTTCTTAAGTGACGCGAATAACTGTCACGAAGACCCTTCCACTTAAGCTTTAACAGATCCGCTAAAAAAAAATTGGAATAAATGTATATGCATATAATATTATTTTCAACACACTTGCTGGACCTGCGCGACACATCTATCTTTAGTCGGCCCCGCGCACCCTTTCGTGACGCAAGCGCTTACTTCCGTGTTCCCGCGCATCCCGCCGGCGGCGCCTTGTTTACAATGTATTCCTACCGCGAGTATTACGAAATGGTGCGATCTTACATACTTAGTTGTGAAAGCTTGAACGGTGCCCAGAGACTACACCTGCGCCACACATCTATCTTTAGTCGGCCCCGCGCACCCTTTCGCGACGCAAGCGCTGACTTCCGTGTTCCCGCGCATCCCGCCGGCGGCGCCTTGTTTACAATGTATTCCTACCGCGAGTATTACGAAATGGTGCGATCTTACATACTTAGTTGTGAAAGCTTGAACGGTGCCCAGAGACTATACGAAGCAGAAAGTATTCCTCGCCTTCGGAATCAAGGGATAATAAATCCTTCAGTACCTAATCGCCAAACGATTTTGGCCGCAAATCAGAGGCTATTAGACCATGGCAAATTTATAGCTCCTTCACATGCTCAAGGACGAGGCAGGCCGAGACTCGCAGTAGAAATCGAAGAAGATATTTTCGATTTCTTTGAACGGAGCCCTAGATCGAGTACGCGAGATGCTGCGCGGCGCTTCGGCATAAGCCAATATGCCGTGTGGAAACTTCTCCATACTGCTGGGTTGCACCCGTACCATTTTCAAAAGGCACAGGCCTTGAACGACGCAGACGCCGTTCCCCGTCGAGCCTACTGCGAGTGGCTGATCGCACACCCCGATGCTAACATTTTATGGACTGACGAGGCCTTGTTTACTCGAGTGGAGCTGCATAATCAGCATAATGAACATTGGTGGTCATTTCGAAACCCACACATGATACGAGAAACATATCACCAAGTGTGGTTTAGCGCAAATGTGTGGGCTGGAATTGTCGACAACAGAATACTGGGGCCATATTTCTTTGAGGGACGGCTGACCAGGGGGCACGTACCTAGATATGTTACGCACAGTAATTTCTGATTTCATGGATGAGGTGGCGGTAATCTCCCATCGAGATTTTTATTATCAGCAAGACGGTGCACCGCCTCATTACTCTGCCGCCTAAAGTAAACGCGTCGGTTATTCAGTGCAAACTAATTTTATTATTTATCCACCCTCACATGTAGTACATACATCTTTATGACACAATACTTCACAGTCACACATTCCATAACATAGATGACGCTAGTAGGTACATTTTGATATAAATTACAACACTCCCACTTATCAAAATAAACTAAGTGCCATACAGCAATAGATAATTAATTCACAAACTTACATTACAATTTAACAATACCTAAACTTTCCATAAACTTGTAGTGTTTAATACTAGTTAGACCCTTGGTCAACAAATCTGCTGGCATTTCATTTGTTGGTAAATAGCTGATCTCTACCTTACCACTTTTTGTTGTCTCTCGAACAAAATGATGCTTAACATCAATGTGCTTTGACCTATTGTGGCATTGATGATTTGTGGCCATCTTCAATGCACTTTGGTTGTCACAATTCAAACTAATTGTTGCCAAGGATCCTGTCAACTCATACAAAAGTTCTCTTAGATATATTGCTTCCCTACAAGCTTCAGAGAGCGCAACATATTCCGCTTCGGTGCTTGAAAGAGCTGTAACTCTCTGCTTTCTGCTCAGCCATGAAATAGCTGAGCCTGCCATTACAAAACAAAATCCAGTGTAAGATTTTCTGTCCAAAATATCGTTGGCCCAGTCAGCATCTACAAAGCCTTGCAAGTCCTCTCCTTGACTACTAAATTTTAAACAATACATCTTGGTTTTCTTTAAATATTTAAGAACCCTTTTTGCATAGTTCCAATGTTCAAAACTGTAGCTAGTATTAAACTGACTTAAAAAACTAACAGAATAGGCTATATCGGGTCTTGTCATGACCTCAAGATACATGAGACAACCTATGAGTTTTTGATAGCTAATACCTGATGTACATTTTTCTGCCTTAGTTACATTCAATTTGTTCTCTATAGGTGTATCAGCTGTTTTACAATTTGTCATTTCAAATACCTGCAATAATTCTTCTATATACTGTTGTTGGTCAACAGTTATCTCATAGTTATTACAGTCTTTATGTATATTAATATTCATTCCTAGATATTGCCTAACATTACCCAAATCTTTAATTTCAAATTTAGAATTTAAAATACATTTTAACTTCTCAGTTTCTTTCTCATTATTAGAAAAAATTAAAAAATCATCTACATACAATGCTATTATGACTTTTACATCTTTACTCATCTTTGTAAATAAGCATGGCTCTTGTGTGCAGTTTTTAAAATTATTTTTACAAAGTACATCTCTAACTCTCTCATACCAAGCTAAGGCGGATTGTTTTAATCCATACACTGCCTTTCTGAGTTTAAGAACTTTCCCACCCATTTTGGATGCAAAACCTTCAGGTGCACACATGTAAATGTCCTCTTTTAAGTAACCATTTAGATAAGCAGTTTTAACATCTAACTGAGTAATGTCCAATCCTAGTTTTACACTTAGGGCAAATAACAATCTTAGTGTTGAGTGCCGTACAACTGGTGAAAAAGTCTCATCATAGTCTACTCCATGTTTTTGGGTAAAACCTTTTGCAACTAATCGCGCACGATATTGCACTTCACTATCACTTTTTAACTTTTTCTTTAGCACCCACCTACACTGCACTATTGTAGCTCCTTTTGGGACATCAACAAGCTCAAACACTTCATTCTTTCGGAACGACTCCAACTCTTCGTCCATGGCCTTCCTCCATTGCACACGTTCAGGGCTGCATAATGCGTCTGTCACCGTCAGTTCAGGATCTGCAGTGGCCAACAACCCTGACGGATTGTACCTGTCAGGCTTCCGCCGCTCCCTCTTTGGTCTGTTGAAGATCTCAGAGTCTGATTCTGGCGTCCTGATTGGACTGCTGTTTGGTAATGGGCTTTCAGGAACATACGTCTCATCTGCCTCAGCCTCAAAGAATGTTTGCTGAAACGATTCATTGTCTGTGCTGTCCTGAGTTTCTGAGTCTGATCGTTCTTCATTGCTATGTTCTCCCACTGAACGATCATCTTCTTCAGGAATAGGCGACGCTTCTTCCATACACCATGTCGCTTCACTGGCTGTGGACTTTCCTCCTGACACTGCTCCTTCCATTACCACTACATCTCGGCTGGTAGTGACCTGGTTTTTGACAGGATCATAAAGTCTATAGCCCTTTACATGCTCCGAGTAACCAACAAGAATGTGCTGCCGAGCTTTCTTGTCCCACTTGGTTCTCTTCTCTTTAGGAACATGCACCATTACTGGACTACCAAAAATTCGTATGTGGCTCATTTTGGGTTTCGTGCCATGCCACATCTCATATGGTGTTCTGTCGTTCAGACCTGATGCTATAGAACGATTTTTCAAATAGACGGCTGTAGATACTGCCTCTGCCCAAAATCCTTTTTTTAACTTTGCATCGAACAACAAACATCTCGCTCTTTCAACAATTGTTCTATTGTTTCGCTCGGACATTCCATTTTGTTCTGGTGTATAGGGGTTTGTCTTTTGGTGCAAAATGCCAGAAGCTTTCAAAAAATCTTCCATCATATTCGAACAAAACTCTCCACCGTTATCTGTCCGCAAAACCTTAATATTTATATTCTTCTGCCTCTCCACCATTGATTTGAATTCTCTAAAGTGTTTGAACACCTCATTCTTTTCTTTCAAAAAATACACAAAAGACATGCGACTATAGTCATCTACAAAGAGTAGGTAGTACCTTGCCAATCCTATGGATTTGGTTTCCATTGGCCCACACACGTCAGCATGCACAATTTCAAGCAATTTTGTTGCTCTTGTGCCTGTGGAGAATGGCAGACGTGACTGTTTGCCCTCACAACAAACCACACAGTTTGATTTTGTCATCTCAAAACCGCCTTCATAGCTAACACCTTCCACGGCGCCATTCTTCATTTTATTCAAGTCGTTTGTGTTTATGTGTCCTAACCTTCTATGCCACAGCAAAGCATTGTCTCTGGCAAGTAAACATTTTGTCACTGGTGTAGCACATATGTCTAACTTGTACACACCGTCAGTCAGGTTAGCAACAGCTACCAGTTCCTTCTTCGCATTGTATATGCAACACTGATTGTTTGAGAAAGAAACACTGTTGTTATTCTTGATTAGTTGACTCACTGACAATAAGTTTGTCGTCAGGCTTGGAACGCATAAAACATCCTTAATTGTTATATCATAGCCTTGCTGCGTTGATATTTTAACATTGCCTTTGCAAGTAACTTTAAGTTTTCCTTGATTGGCTACCATAATCTCCGGTAATGTCTGTGGACTCGAAACATTTTGCAACCAACTTGCGTTAGCCGTCATGTGAGAGCTGGCTCCCGAATCCACGTACCACTCATCTTTGCCGTATTTAGCACTAAGGAAAACTGCATTGAATGCATTTGTGGACTTATTTTTGCTTGATTTTTCAACCATCGGACATTGGTTCCGATAATGACCCGGAGTTTTGCATTTGTAACAGGTTATTTTTTTATTTACTCCTGTCACTTTGACATTTGACATTGACGGCCCGCCCTGATCAGTGTTGCCCTGTCTGGGTTTTTGTTTCGCCCATTTTGAAGCAAAAGCCGATTCAGAATTCTGTGTTTCGTTCGATGTCACTGCTGTAATCTCCAACGGTTCCGAATCTAACAACTTTGTTTTGATGACGTCAGCTGTGATTGAAATTCCGGAATGTTCTATGGCCATTATCATAGGTGAAAATCTGTCTGGTAATCCTGCCAACATCAATGACCCTATCCACTGATCTGTTATTTCAAAACCAGTTCCACTCAATCTTTGCGATGTTTCCACAATTTGAGTCACGTAGGTGGTCATATTCTCACAATTTTCTCGTCTTATTGAAATCAAGTGACGCAATAACGAAATCTTTCTCGAAAATCCTGAGTCATCAAACAATGATTTAAGTTTATCCCACAACTCCTTCGAAGTCGTCGTCTTCTTGATGTGCACGTACAAAGCGGGATCGATGGTTAGGTTAGGTTAGGCCCGCGTCTTCGCATCATCTTCGGGTTTTAATTCTTTTCCCTCCACTGGCTTCACACAATGTAACATGCCTTCCAACACGAGTAAATTTTCTACTGCAAAAGTCCACTCATCATAGTTTTCCCTGCCCTTTAACTTAGGCACACTGGCTAAATAGTTCATTGTCATCTTGCACAACACGATCGTATCAATGATAAAACTTGAAAAACTTGGAAAATCTGGGATAGCCCATAACCTAAAGTAAACGCGTCGGTAATTCAGTGCAAACTAATTTTATTATTTATCCACCCTCACATGTAGTACATACATCTTTATGACACAATACTTCACAGTCACACATTCCATAACATAGATGACGCTAGTAGGTACATTTTGATATAACATAAAACATAAAACAACAAATAACATAAAATACGGTGATCGTTAGATCGGTCGCGGGGAGCCCGTCGCCTGGCCACCCCAGTCACCAGATCTTACTCCATGTGAATTTTTTTTGTGGGGCGAAATAAAGCGACGAGTGTATGTGGAGGAAACCCAAAGCCTAGACCAATTAAAAGAGCAAATTGTACGTGCATTCGACCAAGTGAAAAGTGACACTGTAGTGCTCAACAATATTAAAAATAATGTGCAAAAACGTGCAAGACTCTGTTTAGAGAGAAACGGTATGCATTTTGAACATTTATTAAAGTACTTGTAATGTGACTGTTCTAAGATGATTTTGATTAAATTTTTAATTATTTGTACATAAGTTGATTCTAATTTTTTAAATACGCCTAATAGCAAAACGTTTTGCCACGGTTTTAATAAGGTCTAAAGATCTTATTTATCTCATTTATTTTAAGTTTATTTGTAATTGATTAATTAAGGATTACATTCTAATCATAGTGAACATAGCACAAACCTTTTGCTTATTGACGGTCCTAAGCCCGTGAAAGTATGAAAGGAAAATTTGCAACTTTGTTTATAATTGTGTTATCAATGAATTGGGGCGGCACGCGGTGCGGGCCGGCCCGCGTAACTTCACCTAGCGCGTAGGCACTGTGCGGCAGTGTCCAGAAACATAAACTTTTTATAGATAAATAAGCAGTACCTTTGTACTCTAATTATAATTATGACATATCCCTATGTATTTTACTGTGTGTACATAAATTATAAAATAAATAAATAAAATATAAATAACTTTGTGATGTGATATCCCAATATTTTTGTATGGAGTGATACTAAAAGAAAAAACACGTAGTCAATATTTTCGCCAAAGATTCATATATCAAAATTTGGACGGTGACTAAAAATCATCCTGTATACTTCGGCTCGGGCTGCAATCCCGTCTCCAATAACAAAATGCCCACGCGTATAAATAATATTACTCACTTGCTTTAAAATGTACTATTTCTTTATTCAACAGATATCTAACCACAGGGGACAGCTTTTCAAGTACCTACATCACAAATAATTTCCGAAGTGTGTGAAGCAATTTGGAAAAACCTGAAGACACAGTATATGCCAGATATAACATAAAGCCGCTGGGAAAATGTGAGAGAAAATTTTTAAATAGAAATGGGGATTCCCTAATTGTATCGGGGCCATTAATGGCAAGCATGTGACCATAAAGTGTCGATAACGCTGGATCGGCATATTGTTCATATTTAAAAAACACAGCACAGTCCTTTTAGCTGTTGTTGGCCCCGAATATGAATTTATTTGTATTGATGTGGGGGAGAGTATGGCCGAAACAGCGACGGAGGAGTATTTGAAGAGTCGCTAATGGGTCAAACATTCAACAGGGGCGAATTTAATATTCCCGATGACAAGCTTTTACCTGTCCAAGTGGAACCTTCTCCACATGTAGTAGTGGGAGATCAGGCGTTTGCTTTGTCCACTTATTTATTGCGGCCCTACCCCTACGGATAGTCTAGAGACGATTTACGTAAGGATAATTTTGACAAAAATCTGTGTATAGCACGCCGTGTTATGCAAAATGCATTCGGCATTTTATCAATGAAATTAAGAATATTTTTAAGGCCAATAAATAGAATTAAAAGAAGATGAAATACCTCTTCTTGTGTCTTCTTGTTGCGTTCTTCACAATTATTTAAGACTGCGAAATTGCGAAGACGATTACCAACATTCTTTGCAGGCAGAAAGTCCAGATCATCAAATAATTAGTATTGATTCCTCTCTAAACAGAAGGGCTCCTAGTGTGGTTTATGGCATACGCGATTAATTCGCAGATTATTTCTATAACCTGTAATTTATGTTTTTTTTCTGATGATCAATGTTTTCTTTATATTTAGAAAGAAAGAAAATACTTTTATTTGCGGCAAACATAACGCATAAAAAAAATAAACAATAAAAAAAACAACTTGGGAGAAAGTATGCATCACATCTACGCAAAACGGCCATCGCCGGAGGAGTATTTGAAAATTCGCTAATGGGTCAAACATTCAACAGGGGCGAATTTAATATTCCCGATGACAAGCCTTTACCTGTCCAAGTGGAACCTTCTCCACATGTACTAGTGGGAGATCAGGCGTTTGCTTTGTCCACTTATTTATTGCGGCCCTACCGCTACGGATAGTCCAGAGACGATTTACGTAAGGATAATTTTAACAAAAAATCTGTGTATTGCACGCCGCGTTATGCAAAATGCATTCGGCATTTTATCAATGAAATTAAGAATATTTTTAAGGCCAATAAATAGAATTAAAAGAAGATAAAATACCTCTTCTTGTGTCTTCTTGTTGCGTTCTTTACAATTATTTGAGACTGCGAAATTGCGAAGACGATTACCAACATTCTTTGCAGGCAGAAAGTCCAGATCATCAAATGATTAGTATTGATTCCTCTCTAAACAGAAGGGCTCCTAGTGTGGTTTATGGCATACGCGATTAATTCGCAGATTACTTCTATAACCTGTAATTTATGTTTTTTTTTCTGATGATCAATAGAATAGAATAGAATAGAATAGAATACTCTTTATTATGTACACCATATAAATTACAGACATATAAATCTAGAAACTGTACAAAGGGTGACACAATGGGCGGTCTTATCGCTAAAAGCGATCTTTTAAAGACAACCTTTGGATGGATTAAAAAGGGAAAGGACAGACAAATACTGTAGGTAGTCTGTGGTGTACCATTTACATACATAAAGTATATTATACTAATATATATAAATATATACATATAATAATAAACATGAAACATGAGCAAAGAAAATATAATGATGATGTTTAAGGAGATAGGAAGTGCTTTTTAACCATAATTTTAAAAGTGGACAAAGATTGAGCACGCCTTACCGACACGGGCAAGTCATTCCATAACCGTACTGCTTGAACTGTAAAAGATTTGTCGTAGAAACTGGTGGAATGCATCGGCATCTCTAGTCTCAGGTTTTCCGATGACCTCAGATATCTATTATGTGTGTCATGAAGGAACTTGAAACGTTCTTTAAGATAAGTAGGGGTTTTTGGATTAAACAAAATACTGTAGAGCTGAAACAAGCTATGAGAATTCCGGCGAAGACGTATGGGAAGCCACTTGAGCTTTGTACGAAATTCTGAAATGTGATCATATTTGCGCAGGCCAAATATAAATCTTATGCAAAAGTTTTGAAGTCGCTCAAGTTTATCTAGTTGTGCCTCAGTAAGATCTGGATAACTGACATCAGCGTAGTCAAGGATGGGAAGTAAAAGGGATTGTGCAAGCGCAGTTTTAGTGGCAGTTGGAAGAAAGTTCCGCAATCGTCTCAGTGACTTACCAGATGCAAAAATTTTGCGACTTACCTCCTGTAGCTGAGGACCCCAAGAAAGATTTTTGTCGATCCAAACCCCAAGGTTCTTAACCTTTTCGCTGAAAGGAATAGCAGTTCCGTTAAATTGAACCTGGGGAAGTTGCGACCAGTTAATCTTGGGGATCATCCTTGAGCTGCCAACAACAATGACTTGAGTCTTCGATGGGTTAACCTGCAACCCATGCGCCTCACTCCACTCACAGATTGACACCAAATCCTTGTTGATGATATGAACGGCATCAGCCAAATTCTATTCAATGTTCTGATCAATGTTTTTTTTATATTTAGAAAGAAAGAAAATACTTTTATTTGTGGCAAACATAACGCATAAAAAAAAAACAAAATAACAATTTGGGAGAAAGTATGCTTCACATCTACGCAAAACGGCCATCGCCGGAGGAGTATTTCAAGAGTCGCTAATGGGTCAAACATTCAACAGGGGCGAATTTAATATTCCCGATGACAAGCCTTTACCTGGCCAAGTGGAACCTTCTCCACATGTACTAGTGGGAGATCAGGCGTTTGCTTTGTCCACTTATTTATTGCGGCCCTACCCCTACGGAAAGTCTAGAGACGATTTACGTAAGGATAATTTTAACAAAAATCTGTGTATAGCACGCCGTGTCATGCAAAATGCATTCGGCATTTTATCAATGAAATTAAAAATATTTTTAAGGCCAATAAATATAATTAAAAGAAGATAAAATACCTCTTCTTGTGTCTTCTTGTTGCGTTCTTCACAATTATTTAAGACTGCGAAATTGCGAAAACGATTACCAACATTCTTTGCAGGCAGAAAGTCCAGATCATCAAATGATTAGTATTGATTCCTCTCTAAACAGAAGGGCTCCTAGTGTGGTTTATGGCTTACGCGATTAATTCGCAGATTACTTCTATAACCTGTAATTTATGTTTTTTTTCTGATGATCAATGATTTTTTTTATATTTAGAAAGAAAGAAAATACTTTTATTTGCGGCAAGCATAACGCATAAAAAACAAACCAAAAAAACAATTTGGGAGAAAGTATGCATCACATCTACGCAAAACGGCCATCGCCGGAGGAGTATTTGAAGAGTCGCTAATGGATCAAACATTCAACAGAGGCGAATTTAATATTCCCGATGACAAGCCTTTACCTGGCCAAGTGGAACCTTCTCCACATGTACTAGTGGGAGATCAGGCGTTTGCTTTGTCCACTTATTTATTGCGGCCCTACCGCTACGGATAGTCTAGAGACGATTTACGTAAAGATAATTTTAACAAAAATCTGTGTATAGCACGCCGTGTTATGCAAAATGCATTCGGCATTTTATCAATGAAATTAAGAATATTTTTAAGGCCAATAAATAGAAGATTTTAAGAGAAATAAATTGTCTGTGTGGTGCCAGACTTAAAGAATTGCACCACCCCTTACTTCTCGTGGGTGTCGTAAAAGGCGACTAACGGTCTTACCGGAGAATGGGCAGCAGCGTTCTCTATTTATTCCACCATCATACCATACTGCGATCGCCAACTCGCCTGATTATGGCAAACCCCTCCCAAAATTGGGGGAGGCCTATGTCCAGCAGTGGACGTCTATCGGCTGAAAGTGTTGTGATTCCTGACCCGACCACGACATGGAACGGAGATTATACTATGGCACAAAAATTTTATTTTAATTGTGCTTTATTGTGCCACTTATCCCAGGAATTTGTGCCTTGTACTTTTTGAGTAATAAGAGTACGATTGTGGTCGGGCTGGGGATCATGGTTCCTGACCCGACCACAACCAGATCTAATAAAATATCAATAGTGGGAAGTTACTGATTATGCCAAAAATTTGTGTCAAATTGTGCCTATGGCACACCAAAATCTTTTACTATTCATATCACAGAATATATCTTGATTCGGATAAAATTGAATAATCAAGAAGTAAAGTGTGTCAATCACACGCTATGCAATTTTACTACGACTTTGCAAGCAGTTTTATTTTGTAAAATTATGCTATACATATATAAAGCACTTTATTATTTTATTTTACTGGATGTGTTCACGATTCGTACGCGTATACTTATATGTCTTTATAAAAAAAACATTACAACCACTATGTTTTGTAGGATTATATTAGTGTGTTAAGCTTGTGTAAAAAACCAGTCAAAAGCGAGTCGGGTTTGTATTCTTATGGTTCCGTAACCCACATCATAACGGTAAGTTGAAATTTAAACATAAATTAACTCGTTTAAACAGTACCAGTATAAGCTGAACCCTTGCTCCATACTTTTACTATTAATACAGGGGTCAAGAAGTTAATAGTTAACAATTAACCTTCTAAAGTATAAAAACATAGTTTTCAGACTTTTTCCTTTACTTGTGATGTAAGAAATTGCATCTTGCCGAATTTCATGATTCTAGGTCAACGGGAACCAGTCCTATAGGTTTTAATTCCCGAGCGATTTCCATAGAAATTGACCAAATAGGCGACATAAATGGTCATATCTTTTAATTGCCTTGACTTAGAAATTTGATTTTTTTTTTGCCGCAAGGGACCGCATCATCATCATCATTTCAGCCGAAAGACGTCCACTGCTGGACATAGGCCTCTCCCAAAAGGGGGAGGGTTTGCCATAATCGCCACGCTTGGCAGGCGGGTTGGCGATCGCAGTATGGTATGGTGGTGGAATGCATAGAAAACGCTGCTGCCCATTCTCCGGTTAGACCCTTAGTCGCCTTTTAAGACACCCACGGGAGGGACCGCATAATTCATTGTTAATTTCAACTTGATATGTCGACGCGTAATTGTCGATTATAATATTTTCTAGACCTATGATTCACTAATTAACGAAAATGCACTTATCATATGTACAACTATCGTTATTTACGTAACGTATTGGGCGGCAAATTATTCTTACTGGTAAAAAGTTCTTTCAAACTACCCACATTTCAGCTTTAAAACTAAAAGCAAAAAGAATCAAATAACAATAGTCGTACATATGATAAGTGCATTTCCGTTAAATAGTGAATCAAATAAAAAAATATCAAATATTAACATAATAAAAAATCAGCTGTTTCATACATTTTGGTCAAGTAGGTACTGAAGTTTTGTATGAAACAGCTGATTTTTTTTCGTGATTTCAGAGTTGGTCAGTGAAAGTTGTTTATATTCATGGGTAGAACACCATGTAAAAATTTGGATGGTCTTTGAAAAGTAACCCTGTATACGCGAACGAAGTCGTGAACACATCCAGTAAAATAAAATAATAAAGTGCTTTATTGTTACGTTGTTTTTTTATACCTATACAGCTGCGTTACTAATAAGTAAAGTAGCATTTACCTGAAAACATATTGTAGAACATTTTGAGGTTACCGAGTAATATATTTCATTGTAGTTTGACTTTGTACTGCACTTGCTAGAAGAACTCATTCCTTCAACTGTATTTTGTCACTGGACTTTTTAGTTATCACTTAATCACAATAAATTACTATTCTAAAACATATTAAATAGGTTTTCATAACAAATTAGAACAAATATTGTTTATTTACACTTCAAGTGTCATTCAGTCGAACGTCAGTTTCTGACAGTTAGTGCGACATCTGGTGGTCGCCGATTAAGAGTTGTAGTCTAATCGATATTTTAATATATTGATTTATAACCATCGAAATAATATCGTATGGAGCAATATTTCATTATTTTCAGCTTTCAGTAAAAATTCATAATAAACTAAATAACCGTAAACGGAAATGAAAGTATTTTTTCATTAGGGACTTATTTCTAGAAACTTCTTTGTCTAGGAATCCGATTTTAATCTGTGCATAGTCTTTGACATAGTGTGGCCAGGTGATAGATTAGAAATTTCCCGATTAGCTATTCCAAGATAATTACCCCAAATTAAACTAGATTTAGAATTAGATATTACAAATAATTTGTTTGTTGGTCTGGATCATGAAGATTCTTATAGTTTCAGCGTTTGAACGTCACGTTGTGTAGTTATTAGTGATTTTCTAGAATTAAAGTATCATGGTGTAATGTTTATCTTCCGTGATCTTATAATCATTTTACCTGCATTACGGGAGGTTTTCGAAATGTTCCGTCGAGTTCCGGTCTGCAATCGATGACAATAATAAGGAATCATGTTAGCGTCCCTTTCGCCCTTGACACGCAGGAGTGAAAACACTTAGCTTGTATCTTGTTTTAAAAGGTAAGGATTTTGTGGTAATAGTGTTTGGAAGTGGTCTGTGAGCCTTCCCTGGTTGTTAAAAGGATATTGTCGTGATCCCTGAATATTAATTACAGGATTCCAATTTGCGCATACGCAGACAGCATTACAGCCGGCCAAGGAACTTGCAGTCAAGTGCTTTCTTCCTAATTCAACCGTGAGTATTTCATCCGCTGACTATTGATCATAGATTCCTCAGTGTTAACCACGGTATTCAATTATTGTTTGAGGGAACGAGCCCTTGTCGCGGAGTTGATGAACGCCACGTGGGTAATCCAGATTCCTAGTGTCAGAAGGCCATGTTAACCGGCTAATGTTTTAGCCTTCTAGATTTCCAAACTCGGTCACCTCAAGGAATGTTAATTAGTTTATGTTGTATATCATTGGGTCTCCGTGTTGTCGTTTCCAGGAGAGGCACCTCGGGAGATTCGTCTCGCCGCCAGGATCTAGCGGAACGTCTGGGGCCTGGACGCGAGACCCGTTCCTCGAGCACGCTTGAAGCCTCCTGCGGAGACGACTGTGCGGCTGGCTGAGTCCGTCTTGCGATAGCGCAGGCGGGACGGTTTTTTTTTATTCCTAAGAATTTATTAACTAATATAATCCGGTTTCTATAAGAACCGGTTAGTTACCTTAGTCCGGTTTTCTTCACTTGAAACCGGTCTTCAACCTAATTTAATTGAGGATCTTGGGTTCGACATTATTTGTTCCTCCGGATGAATATTGGACACCTTCGTCTGCCCCAGGATCCGGGACCTTTATTGTCCCTGGCGCCCATTTGCTATTTAATCTTGTTAATAACTGGAAGGTTACTTACCAATTCACTTAAATTTGTAATTAATAATATTTTATTTAAATTAACTTAGTTAAACCGAACAGTACTGGGTTTATCACCAACTCCCCACGCCCATAGCTCTTTCTGTTGAAGTTTTAGCTGGCTGGCAATAATAGAGTTAACTTAAGTAAATTTTCTAGTCTTTATTATATTAACATAAATTTTATCTTTTAAATTATAAAGTGTTTGAGATAGTTTGTTGTTTCCTTTAACTCCAACACCAAACCACCTGCATAGGTTGCCATCAGAGGCAACAAAAATTAATTTGTAACATTATATATGTATAGCATAATTTTACAAAATAAAACTGCTTGCAAAGTCGTAGTAAAATTGCATAGCGTGTGATTGACACACTTTACTTCTTGATTATTCAATTTTATCCGAATCAAGATATATTCTGTGATATGAATAGTAAAAGATTTTGGTGTGCCATAGGCACAATTTGACACAAATTTTTGGCATAATCAGTAACTTCCCACTATTGATATTTTATTAGATCTGGTTGTGGTCGGGTCAGGAACCATGATCCCCAGCCCGACCACAATCGTACTCTTATTACTCAAAAAGTACAAGGCACAAATTCCTGGGATAAGTGGCACAATAAAGCACAATTAAAATAACCATTTTGTGCCATAGTATAATCTCCGTTCCATGTCGTGGTCGGGTCAGGAATCACAACACGGCTGAAACGACAATAAATAGAATTAAAAGAAGATAAAATACCTCTTCTTGTGTCTTCTTGTTGCGTTCTTCACAATTATTTAAGACTGCGAAATTGCGAAGACGATTGCCAACATTCTTTGCAGGCAGAAAGTCCAGATCATCAAATGATTAGTATTGATTCCTCTCTAAACAGAAGGGCTCCTAGTGTGGTTTACGAGACAAAGCAGACAGAGACAGCGCTGGTTTTCAGCGACAGCCGGCGTTGACGTGATGACGTCAGCCAGTGCAGCATACGATTAGATATAAATAAAAGCAACAATCAAAATAAGAAATAAAATATACATTACAAAAAGATGGTATGAACTGAAATATATCAAGTGGTAACATTCCGGGCAACGACTCACGCGCCGCCGGCGATTACTAATAATCTGTCCGCGAGCGCAACTGTCACAAACAAAGCTATAAATTTGACGTTTTGACATGGTGCATTATAATATAATTAATTTTATGATTCAATTAGATGTGTTGAGCACAGAGTACATTATACA